>PVIC010001967.1:17495-83234 GCA_004025085.1 Thryonomys swinderianus
TCTTTTTGGAGACAGGGTCTCGCTTTGTAGTTCAGGCTGGCCCTGAGCTCACTATGGTGCCCAGGCAAGCCGCCGCGAACTCAGCAATCCTCCTGTCTCTGCCTCCCAAGTGCTGGGATTACAGGCGTGAGCCACCACGCCCAGCATTATATGTGGTAACCGGGGATCGAACTCAGGTCCTTGCGCTTGCGAGGCAGGTTGCCGGAACCACTGAGCTAACCCTCCGGCCCCAATTACAACATTCTTGCTGTATTTTTTATCAATTAGAATATTCCACAATTTAAAAATCATTTGAAATGATATTTTTGTGACATAATGTGATACTTTGATTCTTGTGCACTGTTTTCTCAGTTCTAAAAGATATTACATAGAGGAAATTTTAGAACATATGGGATATATAAACCCATATGGCATAGATATGTTATTACAAATAGCTTCAAATATATATGGATACTGGAGATTTATAATAGTTTGTATAAATCATATAAAATAGAAAACAATTTATTTCATTAATAAAATATAAATTATTTTAAACCTAACTTCCGGTCATCGTATGTTTTTGTTTTTAAGTATACAAAATACAACTTGTCTGCTATGTGGGAGCTTGAAGAACTTCTTTCTTCTTTGTACCCTGAGAGGATTTCTCGTTCTCCTAAGTGCAGTATACCGTGGGAACAGGAAGGAGTCACGTCAGCAACTTGACTCGCTCGCTGCAATTCCCACCTCCCCCACCTGTAAAAAATGTTTCCTTTTCTCCTGGTTATCTCAGACTTAGTCTCAGAATCCTTTCTTATACAGACCTCAGGCAACCATCGCCAACTGATTTATGGTGTTTTTAAAATCCAAATTTTTTTAATGTTGGCTTAAGATTTCATTATCTCTGGTGGATGAAAAACAACAGATGAGATCCTAGATATGCTCACAAAGCAGAGCAAACCTGACACATTTTGAAAGTTCTTAACTTAAAAATCCAAAAGCTTCTCAGCAGAATTTATATTAAAGGGAAATTAATCTGAAATTTTTAAAACTTTTCCACCCAATTTGAAATTATGAATTTAATTGTCACAGAATTTGGTTAACAAAATTACATTTAATTTATAATTTTCAGTAATTAGTGTGAGATCAGTGTGTTGACCTGAAAAGGGGAAGAAAGTAATATATATACATGTATATATATTTTTTTTATTTTTATTTTTATTTATTTTTTTTATTTTTGAGACAGGGTCTTGCTTTGTAGTTCAGGCTGACCCTGTGCTCACTATGTATCCAGGGAAGCCTGGAACTCAACTCTCCTGCCTCTGTCTCCCGAGTGCTAGGATTACAGGCGTGAGCCACCACGCCCGGCACTGTGTTGTGCGGTATTGATTGTTGGTGGGCGTGAGTCTCTACGCCCAGCATTGTATGTGGTTACTGGGGATTGAACTCAGGACCTTGCGCTTGCGAGGCAGGCGCAGGAACCACTGAGCTAACCTTCCGGCCCAAGAAAGTAATATTAAATATCTTCTCTTGTCAGGAAACATTTAATTTTTAAAATCTCTTCTCACAATAACTCATTTTATTTTATTTTATTTATTGTTGAGGAAATTCAAACTTTGGAAGATTAAATTACTAACCCAAGGCTTGCAGCCCTTAAGGAGCAGAGACCAACATTCAACTTTACAACTGCCTGCAAAGATATGGTTATTTTGTGAAATCTGAAAGATTTTATTTGCCTGTCTTTTTTTTCTTTTTTGGAGACAGGGTCTCGCTTTTTGTAGTTCAGGCTGGCCCTGAGCTCACTACGGTGCCCAGGCAAGCCGCCACAAACTCAGCAATCCTCATGTCTCTACCTCCCGAGTGCTGGGATTACAGGCGTGAGCCACCATGTCCGGCACTGTGGTATGCGGTGTTGATTGTTGGTGAGTCTCCACGCCCAGCATTGTATGTGGTTACCGGGGATCGAACTCATGTCTTTGCGCTTGTGAGGCAGGCGCCGGAACCACTGAGCTAACCCTCCAGGGCTGCCTGTTTTCTTATACTCAGAATGTTTCCTAAATGGAGGCAGCAAATTCTGCCGAAGTAAATGCATATCCTGGAGCATCTGGATTTCTCCCACCCATACCCTGACATCTTAATTACTGCCGCATTCCTGTGCCAGAGCCAGAAGGCAAGGAATTAAACTCTCCATTATCCTAACAAAAGACAAAAAGAGAAAGAAAGAGAGAGGCATGTAAATATAATGCAAGGTGCCACGAATTTAACGCCCAGTATAAACCATTTTCTTAGCAAAGATTGTGTGGTTCTTTCACCTTCTGCCCCTGTACTTAACTACTGGGATTATCTTGCCAGTATATCCAAAGTTACTTCTTATGAGAACTGTCATATTTAATACTGATACATTGAAGAGTGTAATTCAGATAAATATAAACTTCTTTATTTAGGTCTCCACTGATTACTCTCTGTCAGTAATTTTTACAGTTTTCTACACCCACGTTTTGTACTTGTGTTATTTCTTTCTAGATATTATGAGTTTTTAATGGCATGACAGTGGGCTTATAAAAGTTTCATTTTCATACTGTTTTTAATTGTTGAAAGAGTGGGTATTTCATATTAACCTTGCATCCAGAATATTTTCTGAATTTAACTACTAGTTCCAGATTGTGAATGGTTTGGAATTGTTACCTACGAACTCCTTTTCAAACTCTTGTAAATTTTGGTTTTTGGCTCATATCATTATTTAAAGCTTCCAGACTCTGACACAGGTCTTGCTATTCAGTCCAGGAGGATCTTAACTCACCCTGTAGCCCAGGCTGATCTTTAAGCTCTTGGAAACCCTCTCGCCTCAGCCTTCTGAGTGCTGGTTTATGAGGTGTATCACCCTGCTCATTTAAAGCCTCCACACACTGTCTACATTTTTAAACTTTAAATTCACATGTAATGATTGTGTGTATTTTTAGAGAACAGAGTGATACTGCGATTCACGAATACTGTGTAGAATAATTAAAGCCAGTCGGTTAATGTATTTGTCACTTCAAACATATTGGTACCTCAGTTCACAAAACTCAGTTCTCTCCACAGTTCTGGACACAAACTGAACTGGAGGAGACCTGAATCAAGTTTCCCTATAAGACGGACATTGAGCCTGAACACTGAATTTGATTTTATTTTCATCTAACTCTGTGACCAGAGTCATGAAAAGGATTGAGTTTATGAACAGGGGTACCAACATTTGAAATTAATCTTTTAACTGTATTGTCTATGCTGTACACTAAATTTCAAAAGAAAGAAGCAAAGACATGAAGAAAGAGTAAGTTTACTCTGAGACTTTGTATCCTTTAATCTCTTTTCCCTATAATTCTCAACCTCCAGCCTTTGAAGTTACTATTTTATTGTCTGCTTTTGTGAGTTTGATTGTTTTAGAGCAAACACATAAATTAGAAGTGGATTATTTATCCTTCTGAGCCAACTTATAACCTAAAGGTTAAATAGTATTCCTTTGTGTGGAACAGTATGTATATGCTTACCACATTTTCTTTTCTTTTTTACAAAATATTAAATTATTTATTGGTATATTTTATATACAGCTCACAATCACACTCAACATGGGGAATTTGTACCAGTATACGACATGATTTAATTCTCATATTTAGCCAAATACCTACCCACCCTACAACCTCCACCCCTTACATACATGTGGTTTCTTTTTAAATCATATTTATTCTTTCTCCTCATTACTTTTTTTTATCCATTCATCCATAGATGATTAGATTGATTCCATAATTTGGCTATTGTGAATACAGCTGCAGTGAATATAGTAGAAGCATCTCTTTGAACAGATTAATTTCAAATTGTGTGGGTAAATACCCAGAAGTAGGATTTCTGGATCACATTATAATTCTATTCACAGCTTTGGAGAAATTTCTATGAAGTGTTTTATAGTGAGTATTCTAATTTACATTTCCAGTAGCAGTGTAAAATGTTCACATTTCTCTACGTTCTATATTCGCTTTTTTTGATAATGGCCATTTTGACATGTCAGAGGTGATACTTCATTTTTTTCAGACAGAATATCACTGTGTAGCTTAGGCTGCCCTTGAGTCCATTATGTAGCTCAAGCTGGTCCCAAACTCATGGTGTTCCTCCTGCCTCAGTCTCCTGAGTGCTGAGTGCCTTAGGCAGCAACATAGTGCCTGGCTTAGTTCATTGTGATTTTAACTTGTATTTCCCTGATTAGCAATGCTGAGCTTTTTGCCACATCACCCTTTGCTATGTCAAACAAAAAACAATAAAAGGACCTCATTGCTCTGACAATGTCGTATAGTTTTTTCTGGTATTCTCTTCTAGTAAGTTTTCATTTCCAGGTCTTACCTTTAGTTCTTTAATCAGGCTTAAATTTTTTATTATATGGTATGCGATAAGGGTTCAATACCATTCTCTGTATGTGGATGTCCCATTTTTCCAACACTGTTGGAGGTATTGCCATTTCCCCCTGTATGATTGCTGAAGATCCATGGATCCTATCTGTGTGGGTTCATTTCTGGGCTATCAGTTAAGTTCCATTGGTTAAGATATCTATTTCTATGCCAGCACTATGCTACTTTGCTTACTACGGCTTTGTGGAATAGTTTGAAATCATATGGTATCATGTTTTATTCTTTTTGATCATGATTCTCTTGGCTATTCAGAGTTATTATAGGTCCGTGCAAGTTTTGTGTTTTTTTCCTACTTTTACTTAAAAGGATTATCATTTAATTATAGAAACTGTTTAACTTCTTCTGTGACCCTTTAGTGGTTCAGCAGTGTGCTGTTCAATTTCCAAGTGTTTTTGAGGATCTTGGAGTTTTTTTTGCTATTCAGCTCCAATTTCAAGATACTACGGTCTGACAATATACAGAGAATAACTTTAATTCCTTTGCATTTACTTAAACATGCTTTATCAACTAGCATCTGGTCTGTTGTGGAGAATGACCCATGAACAGCTAAGAAGAATATATATTCTGACTTTGTGGGGTGAAATATACTACAGGCATCTTTTAAGTCCATTTGTTCAAAAGTTTGGTTCAGTTCAAGAATTTAATTACTGACTTTTTTTGTCCAGACAATCTATTTATTTGTGACAGCAGGGTATTAAATCCCCCACTACTATTGTATTAGTGCTTACCTGGCTTTTCATATCCATTAATATTAGTTTTATATAGTTGGGTATATTAGAATTTGGTGCATAAATATTTATGAATGTCATTTCTTTCTCTTGAATTGTTCCCTGTACAAAGATGTAGTGTCCTTTTTTGTCTGTCTTAATCAGTTTTGGTTTGAAATCTATTTTGTCTGCAAATAGGATAGCTACTCTTGCTTTTTTGCAGTGTCCTATTGTATAGAGAATTGTTTTCCATTCTTTTACTTTCAGTCTATGGCTTTCTTTCTGAATTAGGTGTGTTTCCTGTATGCAGCAGATTGTAGGATCTTGTTTCTTAATCCATTTTGCTAGTCTGTGTCTTTTAATTGGTGCATTGAGTCCATTGACATTAATGGTTATGATTGATATGGACTGATTTAGACCTGTCATGATGTTTTCCTCTTCTTGGCTCTTTTGTTTTTGCCCCTTTCCACTCATTTTCTTTTCTTGCCCAATGGGTTTGTAACTTTCATTGTTTTTTTTCCAAGGTATTTTTTAGAACTTTCTGGAGTACAGGTTTTGTATTTGTGAAGTTTTTCTTTGTCATGGAAGTATCTTATTTCCCCACTGATTTTGAAAGATAATTTTGCAGGATACATCAAGGTTGGAAGTTGTTTTCCTGCAATGCTTGAAACACTTCACCCCAGGCTCTCCTTGTTCATTGTTTGGGTTGAAAAGTCTGCTGTGATCCTGATGAGCTTCCTTTTGTATGTGTTTTTCTTTTCTTTTCTCTAACTGCTTTCAGTATTTCATTCTTTTATTTAATATCTGGAACCTTGACAATTATATGCCCAGGTATAGACTTTTTTACATCATGGCTATTTGGAGTCCTATATATCTCTATACTTATCTGTATGTCAAATTTTTTTCTTGTGAAGTTTTCTGCCATTATATCTGTGAACAGTTTTTTTTTTAATGCCTTTTGCACTGTTTCCTGCTTCCTCAGTGACTCCAACCAGTCTTATGGTATTATTTTTTGTATTGTCTAGGAGCTGTGAATTGATTTCTCATGGTCCCTTGCTACTTTCCATAAATTATTCCTTTCCTGTTCATTGGCTGTAATCCTGTCCTCTAGGTCTGAAATTTGGTCTTCACATTCATTCAACCTATTTTGCAAACTGTTGTTGGAGTTTTTAATCATTTGGAACTCTGTTTGAAGCTGTTTAACAGGTTCCATTGCTTTTGTTATTTGAGATTCTATCATGTTACAGAACTCTTTTTTAGCATTAATTATATTATCTTTCACTGTGGACAGTATCTCTATTTTTATCCCAGAGATTATTTCTGATTTCTATTTTACTAGATTTTCTTTTGTTACTATCTCAGTGTGTCCTGGTGATTGAGCTTTAGTTTGCTCTATTTCCCTTTTCCCTGGATTCCCCTGTGGTGATGATCTTTGTACCTGGGTTTTGAATTTTTTCTCATTTATATTCTGTTGTTGCTGATGTTATTGGTTTAATTCCTTAACCTGTTACCTAGGCAATGTTTGTTGAAAGTCTCTTTCTTTCTTATATTTGAAGCTCTTAGGAGATGGCTATTTCCTAGGTTGTCCTTCTTGGATCTGTAATGGCCCTTAAGCAATCTCAGTTCTGGCACACCATGGGAGGTATTTGAACAGAACAGTCACATTATTTTTGTTGACATAATATCATTGGTATCCTCAACAGTATTGAACACAGCACAGGAAAAGATAAGCTTTGGCAACTGCTGTCCTGATATCTTTAACCTCATGAGTTACCTCTGTAAACATATGCAAAAATTGAGAACTAACCCAAAATCTGTTTAGAATATACAGGTCCTACAATGTAGTAGCACTACCTGTTGGGAATAAAAGATCACTGAGGATTTGGGTCGGTAGAGAGATAGAAAGAGAGGGAGAGATTAGAATTAGGGTTTGAGGATCTGTAGAGATCAGACAGACTTCAAGAACCTTACAGATATTAGAGGACAACTGAGACAAAAGGGATAACTATAAGACAGAATTGACTAAGAACCACAGGACCACTAGAAACTGTGTACTCCCTCCTATAGTAATACAGAAAGAAGTTAGGGAAGACTGAAACTCTTTTACTTCTAGGTATTGATTGTGACCTTAGGGCAGAATAGGATGAAGGAACAAGAGGAGAATAGGGGAACCTAGCAGCAGGAGGCAAACAGGAGACTATTTTCCCTCTTCTGTAAAAATCAGAGCAGTGGAGAGGAGCAAAAACTTGGAAGTTGGACAGATTCAGCAACAGCAGAGCACAGAAATGATAAAAAAAAGTTAGGTCAGAGAAAAGAAAGAAAAGGAATACCAATAGCACCACCAACACAACAGCAATAAAGTGAAACTAATAACACTTCCATAATGGTCCTTCTTGGTGTTGATCTGTTGTTTCCTGTAGATGGTTTGGGGACTACCATACAGATTGAAGTTGATTAATCATGGGGAGACAGCTGTCATCCCTTGTCTAGGTTCTGAGTATAATGTCTGAGTTGAGCTCAGTTAACTCCTACAGGCTTGAACTCTGTAAGAGTCCAGTATTTTGCACGTGGAACTGACTCCACCAACTCACCAATGGCTATATTCCACAGGATTCCCTCACTCTTCCCGTGAGTGTGTTTGTAACATGGTGGACTGGGCAGAAGAACTCACTGAAGGCCTCTGTCTAGGTTCTAGTACCACCTCCACAGCTATTCAGTGTTCACAGACAAGTAGGTGGTGTCTCCAGAGACTCTTCACCATGCAATACTTGTGTCCAGTTTGGCCCACAAGGGAATAGAGGTTCCAAGGTCCTCTGGTCTCTCCCTGGTCACAAAAAAGCTGCGGGCTGGAGCGCTGTTTGATGGTCCTGGGGCCCTTCTTCCCAGGACTCACTGTGTGACACCTACCTCCCTGCTTACTCAGTTTCCCCAGGTCCTCTCCTATTCCTGTTTGGGTCTTTTCTTTCTTTTTTTCTAATTCTCGGTGAGGATTTCTGACCCTGTGCTGAATAGAAGTGAGTAGTGTGGACATCCTTGTCTTTTACATTTTCACTGCTGAGCATAATGTCAGTGATCTGTTGCTCTAGGACAGTTTTTAATATTTCATCATTGTTGTTGCCTGTAGGCTTTACATTGATTCTGTATTATTTTAAGAATTTCACATTTCATTCTTAGTTTGTTATGAGGTATAAAATTCTTTTAGTTGTGGAACTGCATTAAATTTTATAAATTCCCTTTTCTGTTTCTGTTAAATCGACCATGATTTTTTTCTTAATTCTGTGAAGGTGATACATTTTTGGTTGATATTTTCATATTCATATTTCTAGACTGTATCATGTTGCTTATGACATATTACTTTTTATTTGTTGCTAAGTTTGATACTTTTTTGCTTAAATTTTCATATGTATGTTCTCAGGACAAATGATCTTTATTTTTTCTTTTTCATAATGCTCTTGGCATAATTTTGTATGACTCATCTGTACAGTGAGTCAGGCTCCTCTTTTTTTTTATTCTGTTCCCTGTAGAGTTTCTCTAAGGGATTCTGTTATTTTTGAATATTTGAAAAATTTCACCAATGAATTCCTTAGATCTCCATATATGCAACTTTCATTGGGGAAAAATAGTTGCCATTGCTGAGTCAACTTCTTTAATCAATATGGGACATTCTGGATTTTTTATAGCTTCTTGTGAAGCGTTTCATACATTTTAATATTTAAATAATTTCTCAACTTTTAGATTTCATGATAAAGTTGTTCATCATATCTTTTTATAGTCCTTTTAGTTCCTTGATACTTGTGTGTCTTCTTACTTTCCTTTTTTAAACCATTCTAGTGGCAATTTACTTTGGTCTTTTCTCAAAAAAAGGCACGTTTATTTTTCTGTTATATATTTTTGTTCTTATTTTATTAATTTCTGCTCATATACTATCACCTCCCCTTTCATTTCTTTACATTAAACTTACATTTCCTTTCAAATAGGTCACCTTCTGTTACAGGAATGAAATACCTAACTGCTGGAATTTAAAGGGAGAGAAATTTATTTTGACTTATGATTTCAGACATTTCACTTCAGGCCCACTGGCTTCATATAGAAATGGGCAGCAGAAGGATGTGAAGGAGCAAAGATAGTTGGCCCTGTGGCAGCCAGGAAGCAGAGAGTAGGAAAAGAGAGAGAAAGGAAGCAGAGGGAAACACAGATACAGCTCTCCAGGGGTCTCCTGATAACCCACTTCTCCACCAGGCCCTGACCCCTGACTTGCCATCAATGAGTTATTCCACCTATGGGGTTGTGTTAGCACCCACCACTCTGCCAATCAATCTCCTTCTGAAACTTCCACCTCTGGCTTTGTGAGCTTCAGGGGGAGTATTTTTGATCCATACCAGATAATTTCTTAAATAACTGATGTTCAGGCTTTTTCTCCATATATATGTTGTTATTATTTTTTGCTAACCAGAGCACTAGCTGCATCCCACAAAAAATGATTTGACCTATTTTCCTCATAATCTCAGCTTAATTCCATGGTTACCAGAAGACATTGGTTGAATTAGTTTATTTACTGAAAGCTCTCATGACTTTGGTTTTCAATGTCCCAGCATGTCATAAGCGATGGCAAAATTTCCAAAGGCAATGAGAAACAATGCCCATTCTGTCACTCTCAGTCCTGTGTTTCATATACTTCAAGTAGATCAACTTAATCTTATTTTGTTTAGATGAACTTTATTTTTGCTGCTGTTTGCTTCCTTCTATTAGTTTACTAGAGAAGTATGTTGTATGTTTGTCTTCTTTTTTAGTTCTATCATATTTTTTGAACTGATTTTCTTTAAATATTTTGAGATTTAAACTTATAGCATCCTGGTATAATATGTATATTTTAATCAGACCATTTGTACCACTTACAATTGGTATATTTGCTGGTATATTTGGGTGTTTTTACTGTCTAATAATTTAATTTTTGTTCATTCTACCTTCGCATGTTCTCTCTTACTGTTCTTATGATTTACTCTGCATTTTTTTTTTTTTTTGAGACAGGGTCTCGCTTTGTAGTTCAGGCTGGCCCTGGGCTCACTATGTAGCCCAGGCAAGCCTGGAACTCAACAATCCTCCTGCCTCTGCCTCCCGAGTGCTGGGATTACAGGTGTGAGCCACCATGTCCGGCACTGTGGTATGTGGTATTGATTGCTGGTGGGCGTGAGTCACCATGCCCAGCATTGTATGTGGTTACTGGGGATCGAACTCAGGACCTTGTGCTTGCGAGGCAGGCCCCAGAACCACTGAGCTAAATCTCTGACCCTGCATTTTTTTTTTTTTTGGAGTACCAGGAGTTGAACTCAGGACACTGCACATGCCAGGCAGCCGTGGCATCACTGAGTTACATCCCTGGCCCCTGCTTGAAATCCTTTTACACTAGAGGTTACAAAATGGTCTTTCAATTTTAACACAAATTAATATTTCTATAATTTTTAGATAATATTGAAACCTCAGATCCCTCTGTCACCATTTATCTCTGTTGCCTTTTCAAGTTATTATTGTCTTGAATTTCAGTTTTCTCTCTCAATTTCGCATCCTAATGAACACTATGATTGTTGTGTGTGATCTAATTTCAGTCACAAATATACTCTTTGCCATTCTACTGGTCTTCATTGTTTTCTACAATTTTATTCTTTGTGTTACTGAGTTAGGTACAGTTTTCTTCTGTCCAAAGACTTGTCTTAGGTATCATTTTTAGTGTGTGTATGCTGTTATCATGACATGTTATCATGTTTTGCTCTGTCCAGAAATGTCATTCTTTTTTAACCTTAATTTTTGAAAAATGTTTTTGCTTTATATAAACATATAAGTTGCAATTTATTCCTTGTAGCACTTTTGATAAATTGTGCCACTATCCTGTGGCTTCCATTCTTTGGATTGAAGGAAATGTATCACTACTGTGTGGCTGGTTCTATACTGACTCCAGTTTTGGAGTTCAATGTATTTATTATGACATGTCTAAGAGGTTTTCCCTTGTTGTTATATGACCTTCTATGTACTGTTCTTCCAATCTGCAGCTTGATCCCAGCCAATCTCTTCATATACTACTTTCTCTCTATTCTCTCTTTTCCTTCCATTGGGACTCATGCATTTTGAAAGTTTGTGTTATACCCCATGTCTTTTATGCTCAATTTGTTCTATTATTCTTGAATTTTGATATATTCCACTGTTGTGATCCAGGTCATAACATTTCTCTTTAGTTGAATTATGACTTGTGTGAAACCTATTAGACTGAATTTTAAATTTTAATTATCATGTTATTTTATTGTGTAATGTTAACATAAAACACCTGATCTTATCATTCATTTTCATTTTTTTTCCTTCTTTCACCTTTTTTTTTTTTTTTAACTCAGGACCTTGTGTTTGCAAGGCAGGCATGACATCACTGAGCTAAATCCTGGGTTCTTTTTTTTACTATTGAGAATTGAATCCAGAACCTGTGCACTGATCTACAGTCCCAGTCCTTACTTTTTTTTGTTCTGTTCTGTTCTGTTTTGTTTTTTTGAGACATGATTTCACTAAATTGATAAACGCCCTACTAATTTCAAACTTGGCTGAATCATTCAGAGTGCTGAGAGTACAGGCATTTGGCACCATGCCTACCTGTTTTCTCGAATACCTTAATAATAATTATTTTAAAGTTCACAGTTGATAACTCTAATTTTTGGTCAACACTGTATCTCGTTCCTTATCTAAGCTGAGAAGTGCCTACTTCTTTCTGTACAGGTGCTAGATCATGTTTCTGTATCCAAAAGGAGATTTTTCAACGCTTGAGATGGTAGTTAGAGGGAAAGGCTCTTTTAGTGGAATGAGAAGCCAAGGTGACTTGAAGCTCTTCTTCAGCCTTTGTATGCACCTTATTTCTTACTGACTAAGATGAAGCTCCGGAAGTTTATGGCTGAGTTTCTAGTGCTTTCCAGGGTTCTTTCCTTCAATATTTCCTGAACTCCAATTTTTAAAAAAGTGTTAATATCCCAAGATCGTTGAAAATTCTTGTAATTTTAGTTCCTTTTGGCTCTGGTGCTAATCTTTTGCTTTCTAGAGCTTAGTCAGCAAATGCCTTGAGGGGTAACCCTTTTCTGTATGCCACTTTCTGTGTGCTTACTCTATCTGGAATATTATTTCTTTACATCACGCCTGTCTCGGCAGTCCTGGACCTCAGATCCTGGGCCTCTATCCCTGTCAGTTTGCTTAAAACTCCAATGTCTTCTCTAAACAAACCTAGGTTTGTTTTCCAAGCCTGATGCATTTTTCTGAGAATTTCTAATGGGAAAAATAACATGGAAAAATTGTGTTATATTAATTTGCTTCTCCTTCCCTCTGCAGTCTAGATTCTCATGTTCTGCTAGGTTCTCTTATTTCTCTAATTCTTTCATACAGAGTTTGCTTGTGTATTTTGTCCAAGTTTTAAAATAATTCTCAATGAGAGAACTGGTCTTCTGAAAGGGACCACCTGTCTGTGTGCTTGCATTTTCTTTTCTACACATGCTTTAGTTAACCACTGAAAAATGTGAGTAGCTATTGCTCCTTACACACTGAATTACAATGGTTCTAAGAGTCCTTCCAGAAGTAACAGATGACACTTTTTCTGAACTAAGTAGCTATTGCTCCTTACACACTGAATTACAATGGTTCTAAGAGTCCTTCCAGAAGTAACAGATGACACTTTTTTCTGAACCAGATGTTCCTGGCCAACAGTGCCCTTGTGATACAGGCATGTAAGGGAGGGGGCCCTTTGCAAGCTATTTTGACCTTCTGTGCCTCACTTCCTCCGCTGATTAGCAAGTGGTCTTTCCAAATTGACCTTATAGGATAGGACCACACTTTTTTTTTTAAATCTCAAATAAACATTAACACTTTGATTTACATAGGGTGTTTTCCAATAGATGCTATTACCTGGGGCCAAGTGAAGTGGAGCCCCTTCAGTCATGCTCTGTGGTTCTTTTCCAGAGCACTGTTTGCTTGCTGTGGACTGTTGTGTTTCGTGCAGCTCCCCGAACCCCACCTTCTGGTGCCCGTCTGTCCTCTGCATGAGTCCTTCAGTGAGTCTACGCTGAACAGTTTAGTGTGAGCCAAGTCAGACAGTTGCTCTTCTCTATTTGATTTTCATTTCCAAAGAATTTCCCACTGATTATCGGAAAGTTTCCAAAAGAAAGGACAGATTTTCACCTCTTCAGAATTTTTCCAGAAGATCTTCAGAGGACATAAAATAGATTAAATTTGCACGGTGAATACATAATTATATTCAGTCATCATCATATGGACACATTTATGAATTAACAAGAAGGTGGGTAATTATGTATATAATAGTTTATCATATTTTATTTATCTTCCATTCCTATGAAGTACAAATCCTGAATTTTGTTGTGTTTAAAGTTTGGAATTTTTGTAGTGTATATAATAATATTTAGATAAAGTCACAATGGTATTATGCTAGATGTAATAAAAAATTTATTTTTGAATATTTGCAGCATGTGTTTAAATTTTGATGTTTAAAATTATTCCAGTCAACTTTTGAATCATTTTCCTTCTACATCCCAGGACTTAATTATCCTGGTTAGAAATTCAACTTAATTACTTTACAAGGTAAAAGTGAATTGCATACCTAGGGAGAGCCCATTATGAGTGTCTTTTTCTATTTAAAAATGGAAATCCCTATAATAAATTTTGATGACTTCTATAAAGAGTTGTTTAGAAAGATTACAAAAAGTTATACACATGCATATACTTTATCTCACCATGTGTGAAAAGCAAGGGAGAGAAAGGGGTGTCCTCACAAGGGAAGAGGTATATGGTTATCTGCTTTAATATGGGACCATGGATGATACTGATCATCAGGAGAAAGTCCCCTGTGACCCACTCCTTTCCTTAATGTCATTTAAGTTTTCAAAAATGATATTATACACATATACTTTAAAAATTTTTTTGCAGTATGGAGATTTGAACTCATGACCTTGCCCTTGCAAGGCAGGCAATGGTGCCTCTGAGCCAAATCCCCAGCCCTGATACATACTTTTCAGTGAAAACATTTTAATTTGTAAAATAAAACCCCAATGATAAAATTAATTATAGCATAATGAATTTAGCATATGGACATTCCTATGTAGCATACAGAATTATGGCACAATGAATTATTGAATTTGATAGTTATTAAAAGGAAACGAGGTTTATGGGTATAGGAGGAGGGGTTGCAGGGAGGGCAGAGGAATGGGAAGCAAGGTGTGTCATGTACAGCTACACACTCTCAGTGTTGAATGTGATCATAATGTATATAAAAATGTACCAATAAAATCAATTTTTTACAAAAGTGAGATAGCACAAAGGTAAAGAAACAGGGCTTCTCTAGCCATTCTTGCTGCTCACTCTCCCAACCCAGTGCCTTCTGTTGTAAAAGTAACCACACTCCAGATTTTTGTGATAGGGCTTTCCTTGAATTTCTTTAAATTTTTTTCATTCAAGTTTGCATCTTTGGTGTGTCCTTAAACACTATAATTTAATTTTGTTCATTTGTAAAAAGTGTTTTTGAATTCTTTCTTAATCTACTTTTAAATTTCTTTGTTATGTCCTGGCTCTGTATTCATTGAGTAACTCAGGCTGTTTGACCCGTGATGATCCCAGGCTTTAGATTTTGCTGATTACATTGATCCATCCTTGTTTTGGTGTATTAATTGCTTCCTTGAGAGCAATTGGACAATTTGAAAGTACTGTGAACCTGAGGCTAATCAAAGAAGCCATTCATTATTCACTAGTAGCTGCCCATGTTCTTTCTAAGCTGGTGAAAGACTTTTTGCATCACCACTAAATAGGAGTGTATGTGTGTTTCCAATGGGGGCCTTGTATGAAGCTTTCCAGTAATTCTTTTGAGTAATAATCATAAATGAATACATTCAATGATGGTTTGATTTAATAAATGCTAAGATAAGTGTGCTTATGCACATGGACTTAATTTTCTGACTAATTACCTCACTGTATCAGATAAATAAAAGAAAATAAACCAACAGAATGAATTAATATCCTTTAGGACAGCATTTCTCAAAATGTATGTGGAGATCACTAATGGCCCTTGATATGTTAATGCATGGTCCAAAACCAAAATGCTTCTGCAGTTAAATAAATTGAGAAAATGCTGCCACAGTACTCACGGGATTTTTAAAGTTACTAAGGAGTCTTGATTTATTAAGCAAAACTATTTAGTTAACATATTTTCCTAAAAATTTTTGACCATATTTTTTATTTCCACTGAATATTTGACAATGTCTCATGAAAAACATGTTTACTCTTGGTATTAAAGAGAGAATCTGATCAATATTGTATTGAATCTATATTAAGAAGGGAAGTATTTTAACAACATTGAATCTTCTGATTTGTGATTTAGGATACCTTTCCATTACTTAGGTATTTTTCAATAATGGTTTGTATTTTTCAGAGTAGAAGTTGTATTTCTTCTAGTAAGTTTATTTCTTTGTATTTTATTCTCTTATATGGTTTTATGTAATTACTTTATTAATTTTCTTTTTGAGTTGTAAATTGTGAGTATAAAAGTATAATAGGCTTTTCTGTGTTTATATTACAACCCTGTCAAATTTGTATTAATTGGAATAACTCCTAGAAGATTCCTCAAGATTTCTACATAAAAGTTATGTTATATGATAATAGAATTTTCTTTCTTTCTTTTTTTTTTTTTTTTTGTTGAGACAGGGTCTCACTTTGCAGTTCAGGCTGGCCCTGAGCTCACTATGGTGCCCAGGCAAGCTGCCGCGAACTCAGCAATCCTCCTGTCTGTGCCTCCCGAGTGCTGGGATGACAGGCGTGAGCCACCACGTCCAGCATTGTGGTATGCAGTGTTGATGGGAACCTCTAGCATAATGTTGAATAGATAAGGTAGAAGTAGACATAGATGTCTTAATTTGGATCTTAGGCAGGAAAACGCTCAATCTTTATCAGTTAGGTCTTTAGCTGGGACAAATCCATTTGGTAATAGTGTATAATCCTTTCATATGTTGCTGGATTTGATTTGCATTGTTCTACTGGGAAGTTTTGCACATATACTCTATGTTTTCTTTTTTTTTTTTTTCTTTTTGGAGACAGGGTCTCGCTTTGTAGTTCAGGCTGGCCCTGAGCTCACTATGGTGCTCAGGCAAGCCGCCGCGAACTCAGCAATCCTCCTGTCTCTGCCTCCCGAGTGCTGGGATTACAGGCGTGAGCCACCACGTCCGGCATTGTGGTATGCGGTGTTGATTGTTGGTGGGCGTGTCTCCATGCCCAGCATTATATGTGGTTACCGGGGATTGAACTCAGGTCCTTGCGCTTGCGAGGCAGGCGCCGGAACCACTGAGCTAACCCTCCGGCCCTCTATGTTTTCTTTTTTAAGATTAAGTTTATTGGTTTGCATAATGATCACATTCATTATAGGGAATTTGTACCTGTACATGATATATTTTGATTATTTTTTCCCATTCCTCACCCCACCCTTCAACCCTTCTTGCCTTTCTTATTTACAAAAGCATTGTTTCCATTTTTTGAAATCATGTTTTGTTTCCCTTCCTTCCTTTCCATTGTGCCCTCCCTACAACCCCTGCACATTTATCATTTTCTTCCTTTCTGAATCTCTCCCCACTTTCTACTCATCTTCCAACTTTCTCCTTATTTGGATATATGTTCTTAGATTTTCTCACATAAGAGAAAGCATTCACTATTTAAGCTTGTATGTCTGACTTACATCATTCAATATTATCATCTTAAGTTGCAGGTATTAACCTGAGTTCCCCAAGTTAATCTTTATGATAAAGTAGTTCTCCCTTGTGTAGAAATACCATATTTTCCTTATCCATTCCTCTGCTGATGAACAAATATACTGTCCCCTAGACCTAGCTATTGTAAATTGTGCTGCTATAAACAGGGATGTGCACATGTGCCTGTAATATAATAATTTAAACTCTTTTGGGAAGATACCTAAAAGGGAGATAGCTGGGTCAAATTGAATTTCTATTTCCATTTTTTGAGGAATCTCCATACTGATTTCCACAGCGACTGTACTAGATTACATTTCTTCCAGCATTACAGAAAATACCTTTTTCCTCAACAATCTCACTAGCATTTGATATTACATTTTTTATTATAGCCATTCTTTCTGGAGTGAGAGGGGAGTTCAAAGTAGTTCTAATTTGAGATTTCTCTAGTGTCCAACAGTATAGAACATTTTTTTTCATATATTTATTGGCTATTTGTATTCCTTCTAAAAAGTGTATATTCATTTCTTTTTCTTATTTGTAGATTGGATCTTTATTTTTAGAAATCTAGATTTTTTTTTTTAGTCCTTTATATATTTCAGTGATGGTAAACTTTTTAGAATTTTCAATGATACAGACAGCCCACTGTGGCACGTGTGCCATAGCTTCACCATGCCTGTAGATGTTAGTTCACTCTTGGAGGAATGGCTGGTGAAATATTTTTTCTCAGTCTATAGGTAGTTTCTTCCTCCTGTTGGTTGTTTCTTTTGCTGTGCAGAAACTTTTTAATTTAATGTGTTCCCATTTGTTGATTCACAGTATGATTTTTTGGGACTCAGGTTCTATTGAAGACGTCCTTTCTGTGCCTCTGTCTTCAAGACTTGTATCTATTTTACCTTCCAGTGGGTTTTGGGGGGGGGATTTTTATTTTTGTCTTTATTTTTTGTTAGTACATATTTGTCTCAAATAATGATCACATTTATCATGGTAAATTTGTACCTGTACATAATAGATATTATTTTTTTTCCATTTTCCTTCCCTCTTTTCAATCCCATCCCCTCTCCCCATTGACAAAAACTTTGTTTCCATTTTTTCCTTCCATTTTTTTGATGGTACTCTGAATGGTGTTTTTTCCTAATGTTTTCAATGAATTTTTTATTAGTGTATGACATTGATTACTCTGTGTTTATTTTGTGTCTTGCCACACTGCTGAATTTGGTTACTAATTCTAGGTGTCTCATGGTGGGACTTTTGGGACTTACAAGTAAAGGATTGTGCCACCTGCAAATATTCATACTTTGACTTTGTCATTTCTTTATATGTGTCCCTGTTATTTCTTTCTCTTCCCTGATTGCTCTGGCTCATTTTGAGGACTGTGTTGAGCAGGAGTGGTGGTCATGGATATTTTTGTCTTGCTGTTGATTTTAGAGGGAAAGTTTTCCATTTTTCCTATTTAATATATCAGGAGTAGTTTAGAGTATCTTTTTTTTTTTTTTTTTTGAGACAGGTCTCACTTTGTAGTTCAATCTGGCCCTGAGCTCACTATGGAGACCAGGCAAGCCTGGAACTCAGCAATCCTCCTGTCTCTGCCTCCACCACCATGCCCAGCATTTGTGGTATGTGGTACTGATTGCCAGTGGGTGTGAGACACCACACCTGATACTGTTGTATGTGGTTATCAGGGATTGAACCAGGGACCTCGAGTTTGCTAAACAGGCACCAGAACCACTAAGCTAAGTCTCCGGCCCTTCTTCAGGTTTTAAAAATGAATTTTAAAAAAGTTCATTTATTGGATTTTACCAAAGAGTTCTTCTGTGTCTATTGAGTTGATCAGATGATTTTTGATAATTGGTTTTATGTGATGAATTGATTTATTGATTTGTGAATACTGAATCATCCTTGGATCCCATGGCTGAAGCCTGCTTGGTCGTAATGTATGATTACTTGGACAATTTGTTGTGTTCTGTTTGTTGAGTTCTCTTGCCAGTATCTTGCTAAAGATTTTTTTTTTTTTTTTTGAGACAGGGTCTCACTTTTGTAGTTCAGGCTGGCCCTCAGCTCACTATGTAGCCCAGACAAGTCTCCAACTCAGCAATCCTTCTGTCTCTGTCTCCTGAGTGCTGAGATTACAGGTGTGAGCCACCACACCCGGCACTGTGGTATGTGGTATTGATGGCTGTTGGGCGTGAGTCACCACGTCCAACATTGTATGTGGTTACCAGGATCGAACTCAGGACCTTGCGCTTGCAAGGCAGGTGCTGGAACCACTGAGCTGAATCTCTGGCCCCTTGCTAAAGATTTTTGCATCTATGCTCACTACTAAACTAAACTGTGGTTCTCTTTTATGGTTTGATCCTTGTCTGGTTTATGGATCAGGAAAATGTCAGCTTCTGAGAATGATTTTTGAAGTGTAGTATTTCTTTATAATCATTTTTATTATACATAAGCTTATAGTAATGCACCCTTCTCATTTTCCAGTTTTAATAATTTGAGTGTTTTCCCTTGTCAGTTTAGCAAAATTTTGTCAGTTCTATTGATTTTTTTCAAAGAACAACTTTTATTTTTATTAATCTTACCTATTTTTTATGTACTTATTTGTTTTCTCTTTATGTAATTTTTTTTTTTTTTTTTTTTAGAAACAGGGTCTCGCTTTGTAGTTCAGGTTAGCTCTGAGTTCACTATGTAGCCCAGGCAAGCCTTGAACTGAGCAATCCTCCTGCCTCTGCCTCCTGAGTGTTGGGATTACAGGCATGAGCCACCATGTCCAGCATTACATAATCTTTATTTCTTATATCTTTAAGTTTAGTTTTTCTTTTTTTCTTTGTGTCTTAAGGTAGAAAATTATGCAGCTCATTTGAAATTTTTAAAATACAGGTCTTTAAAGCTGCGCCTTTTTCTCTGAGCAGGGTTTATAGCTGCATCTCAAAGTTTTAGTATTCTGTGTCTTTATTTACAGTCTTCTCAAAGTATTTGTTATTGTGACTTCAACTCATCATTATGGAGTGTTTTATCTAATTTCTATTAATTCATGAATTACCGCATTTCCTTCTCTCACTGATATCTAGTTTATTTCAACTGTAGTTGGAAAAGTTTATGTCTAACATCTGATCAGTCCTGGAGATGAAATTTTCTGTCCATACCTCAATGTCTTTTTTTTTTGTCTTCCTGTTTTAGTTAGTGCAAAATGAATATTTGTTCAATTTGATATATTTATGTAGTATTTTACTGAGTTTTAAAAATTTTTGCCACAGGGCTTAATACATAAGACTCATTTATATATTAATAAACTATTTATTATAGGTATCATTTACTTAATCAACTTCATTACAGTGAGAGGTGGAATGTTAGTTCCATGTACTATTATTTTCTTTTATTCTTATATATATTTATATATCTCTATTATAAATAAATATATAACTATAATTCTTATATGAGTATTTTGAAGAAATTGGGACAAGATAGGAAAACAAGGGTATATTTAAACCATTCATTAATCATTTTCTTTTCTTTTTTAAATTTTAATTGAATTCTTTATTGGTACATTTTATATACAGCTCACAATCACACTCAACATTGGGAAATTTGTACAAGTATATGACACGAGTTAATTCTCATTTTTGCCCATATCCCTACCCACTCCCTATATACATGAGGTTTCTTTTTCTTTTCAAATCATATTTTTTCTTTCCCCTCATTACTTTCCCCTACCACATTCTCTTTGTGTACCTATTTTACAAAATCTATCATACCTTCTAGAACTCATTTACATCTACAGGTAGGTTCTCATACCAGAGAAAAGATATGGTATTTACATATCTGTGATTTATTTATTTCACTTATTAGTGTGTCCTCAAGTTGTGTTCATTTGCACATAAATGAATGAAACTTGTCATTCTTTATGGCAGAGTAATACTCCATTTTATTTAAAAAACTCCCACATCTTCTTTATCCAGTCTCCATTTGATGGGCATCTGGGTTGTTTCCAAGATTGGGCTATCACAAACTGAGCTTCTGTGAACATGAGTGTACATATGTCTTTATGATATGGTTCTCTTAATTCCTTTTAGTATATTCCTAGTAGGGGAATAGCAGGGTCAAATGGGACCTCTAATCCTAGAATCAACAAATGGGATCTCATCCTATTAAAAAGCTTTGGCACAGCAAAAGAAACCACTGGCACAGCTAAAACCAACAACACGGGAAAAAATCTTTACTAGCTGTTTGTCAAAGGGCTACTATCTAGAATATATAAAGAACTTAAACAAATTAGTCCCCCCAAATTCAAAGAGCCAATTAAAAAATGGGCATCTGAAATGAACAGACATTTCTCAGAGACAGAAGTCAAAGCAGCCAAGAAGCATATGAAAAAATGTTCAATATCACTGGTCATTGGAGAGATGCAGATGAAAATAATACTGAGATTTCATCTCATGCCACAAAGAATGGCTCCTATTGTGAAATTAATCAGGAATAAATGCTGGCAAGGCTTCAGGGAGAAAGGAACTCTTCTTCACTGTTGGTGGGAATGTAGACTTGTGCAACCATTGTGGAGATCAGTGTGGAGATTCCTTAACCATCTTATTTTCAACTTTCTTTGTCTTTATTCCAGGTGGTAAAAATAATGAGTATTCAAATGATAATAAGATATTTTCTTAATGCAATACAGCTTTGCTTCATATTTTCTCATATTTGTTTTTGAACAATATATTACATTTTTGCATGTGAGTGGACAGTAATACAATTATATATGAGGTGTGATGGGAAAATGCACTGAACATTTTAATTATAATTTTATTACAGTTAAAAGATACATTGCTATTAATCTCTCTGAAAATATTTCTCCCGGTTTTGATCACTTATCCCATCATTCTTGCCTCTCTCTGGAGTAGTTCTAGAAGTTCTTTTTAGGACTTTTAAAAGCTGCCTTGATGTCCTGAATTGACTCGAAACATCTATGACAGTTTTTGTCAAATAAAAACATTATGGGCTGGAGATTTGGCTCAGTGGTTCTGGCACCTGCCTCGCAAGTGCAGTGGTCCTGAGTTTGATCCCTGGTAATCACACACAATTTTGGGCATGGTGACTCATGCCCACCAGCAATCAATACCACATACCATAGTGCTGGGCATGGTGGCTCGTGCCTGTAATCCCAGCACTTGGGAGGCAGAGACAGGAGGATTGCTGAGTTTGAGGTTTGCCTGGGCTACATAGTGAGCTCAGGGCCAGCCTGAACTACAAAGCGAGACCCTGTCTCAAAAAAAACAAAAAAAAAAAAAACAAAAAAACCACCTGTACTCCAATAAGATGGAGAATGTAAAAGAATTGGATAGATTCCTAGACACATATGAACTTCCAAAATTGAATGAAGAAGATATAAAAATGTTAAATACCCCAATATCAATCTGTGAAATTGAAAGTGTAATGAAAAACCTACTGACAAAGTAAGTTCTGGTCCTAAAGGCTTTATTTACTGCTGAATTCTACAAAACTTTCAAAGAAGAGTAAATGCCATTACTTCTCAAGTTCTTTAATGAAATTGAAAGGGAAGCAGTACTCCCAAATTCATTCCTTGTAGCAACCATTACATTGATTCCAAAAGCAGGGAAAGACCCAACCAAAAAGGAGAACTATAGGCCAATTTCCCTAAAGAACATTGATGCAAAAATCCTCAATAAAATACAGGCAAATAGAATACAGAGAATCATCAAGAAGGTCATATACCCTGACCAAGTTGGATTCATCTCAGGGATGCAAGGATGGTTCAACATACATAAATCAATAAATGTAATATACTATATTAACAGACTCACGGTCAAAAAAACCATATGGTCATCTTAGTAGATTCAGAATAGGTGTTTGACAAAAACCAACACCTATTCATAATCAAAACCCTACAGAAAATTGGAGTAGATGGACTTTATCTTAATCTAATAAAAGCCATATATGAGAAACCAATAGCCAGCATCACCCTGAATAGTCAAATACTGAAATCTTTCATACTAAGATCAGGAACAAGACGAGGATGTCCACTGTCACCATTCTTGTTCAATATAGTGCTGGAAACCTTAGCCATTATTATATATTATACAAGAGAAAGATATAAAAGGAATAAAGATAGGAAAGGAAGAAATTAAACTGTCACTATTTGTTGATGACATGATACTCTACAGAGAAGATCCTAAAAACTCAACCAAAAGACCACTAGACTCAATTGTCAAATTTAGTAGTGTAGCTGGAGATAAGGTCAGTGCTAAAAATTCAATATTCTTTGTATACACAAACAATAGACTCATGGAGAGAGAAATTGGGAAGTCAAACCCTTTCATAATAGCATCCAAAAACTGTAATATCTAGGAATCAGTCTAAGAAAGGAAGTGAGAGATCTCTATTCTGAAAACTATTGCATTCTGAAAAAAAATTGAAGAAGATATCAGAAAATGGAAAGACATCCCTTGTTCCTGGGTAGGAAGAACCAATATCAGGTCCAAAATGGCTTTACTCCCTCAATTACTATATAGATTCAATGCAATCCTGATTGAAATTCCAAAAACATATTTCACAGATCTAGAGAAAATAATCCAAAAATTAATCTGGAACCACAAGAAACCTAGAATGGTAAAAGCAATTCTAGGTAACAAGAACATGGCAGGGATGGGTGGGGGTGGGTATCATGGTCTCCAATATGAAACTATACTACAAAGCCACTGTGGTAAAAACTGCATGGTACTACCAAAGTAACAGACCCAAGGATCAGTGAAATAGATTAGAAGATCCAGAAAGAACTCCAGATACACTAAGCCACCTCTTTTTTTTTTCTTTTTTTGAGACAAGGTCTTGCTTTTTAGTTCAGGCTGGCTCTGAGCTCACTATTTAGCCCAGGCAAGCCTCAAACTCAGCAATCCTCCTGTCTCTGCCTTCTGAGTGCTGGGATTACAGGCATGAGCTACCACACCTGGCACTGTGATACATGTACTGATTGCTGGTGGGCATGAGTCACCATGCCCAGCGTTATATGTGGTTACTGGGGTGATCAAACTTGGGACCTTGCACCTGTGAGGCAGGAGCTGGAACCACTGAGCTAAATCTCCGGCCCGAAGCCACCTCTTTTTTGACAAAGGAGCCAAATATTCTCTATGGCGGAAAGATAGTCTCTTTAACAAAGAGGTGCTGGAAAAACTGGGCTTTAACCTGCCAAAAGCTAAATCTAGACCTAACTCTCTCACTGTGTAGTAAATTAAAGTCAAAGCAGATCAGAAATCTAAATATTAAGATAAACACTAAACCTACTGAAAAAAAGTTTAGGTAAAACTCTTGGAAACATTTGATTAGGGAAAGACTTTATGAATAAAACCTCTTTAGCATGTGAACTAGCAGAAAGAGTCAATCAATGGGATCTCATCTTATTAAAGAGCTTCTGCACAGCAAACAAAATCACCAACAGAGCGAAAAGACATCCAACAGTATGGGAAAAAACTTTTACAAGCTGTTCCTCAGATAAAGGCCTACTATCTAGAATACATAAAGAAAGAGCTTAAAAAAGTCCCCCCCCCAATTTAAAGACCGATTTCAAAAATGGGCATCTGAAATGAATAGACACTTTTCAGAGGAAGAAGTAAAAGCAGCTAAGAAATATATGAAGAAATGTTTAACATCACTAGTCATTTGAGAGATGCAGATGAAAACAGCTCTTGAAATTTCATTTTACTCCATAATGAAAAACTGCTATCTCAAAATTAGAAGCAAATCCTGGCAAGACTGTGGGGAGAAAGGAACCCTTCACCACTATTGGTAGGAATGTAGACTGGTACAACTACTGTGGAGATCAATGTGGAGATCCCTCAAGAAACCAGGATTAGAGGTCCCATTTGACCCTGCTATTCCCCTGCTGGGGATATACATGAAACAATTAAAAGATTCATATCATAGTGACATATGTGTACCCATGTTTATAGCAGCTCAGTTTGTGATAGATGAACCTTGGAAATCATCCTAATGCCCATCAACTCCAGACTGGATAAAGAAGATTTTTAAAATAAAATTGAATATTAGTCTGCCATAAAGAATGATAAACTTGAGTCATTCATACTCAAATGGACGTACCTCGAGGACATACTCATAAGTGAAATAAAGAGGTTACAGATGTGTAAATACCGTATCTTTTCTTCGGTATGAGGAACTGAAAATGTTAATAAGGCCTAGAATGTATGATAGACACTATAAAATAGAAAATATCCTAAGGGAAGTGAGGGGTAGGGGTATGAAGGAAAAGAAAAAAAATGGTGATAACAAAAAAAAAGGGGAAACAAACTCATGTGCATAGGTGGTAGGGGCTGTAGCGTGAGTAGGGGAATGGGAAAAAATGAGAATTATGTTGCATCATATATTGGAACAGATTCTCATTCTTGAGTGTGAGTATGATGTGTTTATAAAATATACCTATATCCCAGTAAAAAAAAAATTAAAAAAAAAAAAGAAAAACAAAAGGCAAATCAGCCAGCTCTTGGATGGTGCCAGTGTTTTAGGTACAAGGCCCACACTTTGGGCAACAATATCCTTTCCATAATATCAAGTTTTGGGAATAAATCTTGGCTTTGTTTTCATTAATGTTCTACTAAGTATTTCCATTTCCATTTCCACTCAGTGTTTAATAGTTGGAATTTCAAAAGACTGTAACTCCTTTAGTCTGTCTGGCATTAGCATCAGGAGTTTTGGAGAGAGAGAAAAGTGAGCCGAGTGGTGTGGTAGTGTGCCCTGGTAGCCTGAAGTCCTGCTTTCTCTGCCCCACCTCTCTGTGCCACGTTTTCCAGCAGGACTGGGCAGTAGACAGGCTAGGTGCTGACTTTGATTTAGGTAATTTGCCTTAGAAGACCTTTTCTCTGATTCTAATGTGTTTTTCTGAGGGCCTGTTCCATTTGTAATGTTTTCAGTTTCAGCTTGAAGCTAAAGCTGTCCTGGCCCCCTGAAAACCATCTCTGTCATTTTGAATGCTGATCTGAGTTTCTGGTGTCTCTCTTCAGCTACCTGGTTGACATGTGTAGCTCTTATTTATTATTTTTTTTCAAAAGGGTAAAATGTCACTTTTCATTCTGTGAAAGATTCTGAATCATTGGATAGATAGAAATATACTTATTCTCAATTTTCACAAAGCACCACATACTGTACAGAGTACTTTAAAGCCATTATCTCCTTTTACATTGGAAACTGCCCTGTGAGGTATTAGAAGCTCCATTTGGGATGTGGTAGTTTGTGAATACATAGTTAATTCAGGACTGAGCTCAAATTCAAATGAGGGTGCCTAGTTGAAAAACAGGTTATGAATCACTTGGGGATGGGATGCTGCTTTTCAGGTGCCTAACACAATCCTTTCCTAAAGACAAGGATTTGTTCAGATAATTATGAGACTGCCTGTTTAAAACTAAAGAGAAAATGTGTTTGTGTGTGGAGCAGCAGCCGATGAAGGCTGCAGGATACTGAGCAAGAGAGCATACTTTACCAGGAAACTGGATGCCCAGGAGGGTGTGTTTGTCACCTCATGATGTGGCTGGATCCCAGAGAAGCACCACTCTCTGGAGAGATTTTAATGCATTTCACAGGTGTTTTTCTCCTCGATGTTTCTTTTCCTCCAAGGCAGGTTTGCAAAGCTGATGAGTAAGTGATGACCTGGCAAGGGGCTTCTTCTGGCACACCTGGAGTGGGAAGACGGGGTGTGCTGTTAGCCAGTGACATTGAGTCTAATTTTTAAAACCAAGTGAGAATAATGACAATAAAGGACCCAGAAAACCACTTCATTATACCTTACTGTGTTTACAGTTCTTGGCAGCAACAGAAAGAAAAATCCTGAAATCAAATTAAGGCAATCTGCATGATAAAAGTATTATCAAGAGACATTGGAGGCGGGAAATTGGTGGTGGCTTTCATTATCTGTAATGCTGATGAGAGCTTTATTTCTCTTTGCCTTGAAGTTTTGGAGAAAATCTGACTCTCAGGTTCTTTTACTGAAGCAACTTGGTATTTAAATAAGCACTGAGCTCTTGAGGTTGTTTTGGAATGTTTTCCTTTTCCAGGTGCCTGGGGTTTTCTCTTCTGAAAAGAGACTTTTCTGGGACAACCTAGAGGTTGTGGGTGCTATTTATTACTTAGAAGAATATTTTTGCTGCATTTAAAATTACAAGGTTCTAAGGGGCTCACATGGAATGAAGGATGTTGGCTTCAGATACCAGCTCTTCGCTGATACAGCCTTGCTCGCTTTAGGTGTCTTTGTGGGGATGATGAACTGCAGTGTGTATCTCAGCCACAGTCCCAAGCTCAGAAGGAATGTGTAAAAGGTCTCTAGCCACACTGAGCCACTGACAATTGGTAGTGAGAGTTTTTCCACAAATCTTGTGAAATGCTGCCGAGAGGAAGTTGTGTGCTATCCTGGAATTTTAACTGGAAGACTGAACTAACAGTTTATGTACTAGCCATATGCTGGAAATGAAAATAGATGATTCTCTCCAGTTGGTGTCTGTGTTTTCCCAGAGGTCAGAGATATTTCGATGAGTCGGAAAACAGCCGATGAAAGACAGTTATGAAGATTGGCCAGAGAATGGGATTTTCCCCATGAACTGAAGCTGGGAGCCAATCAGTTGTTGAGTTTTGAACTTTTCCTGTTTACAGCCTCATTTTTATGCACATAGGGCATATGTTCAGATTGCTTTTTGAATTAACCATGTACAGTATTTCACCAAATTTGAAGTTTTACCTCAAAGCATCCATTTAAATATGAATCTAATGAATTTGCTCTTATTTCCTTCTGACTATACTTCTGCTTACGCTGATCAAGTGAACCATAATTGGTAAAGTGGGATCTGACAAGTGAGATTCCAGGTAATTAAGTGGACCAGTTTATCCTGTAACATTTTTTAGCATCTTGCTTTTTCTTTCTACTCTCCTGTCTTCTTGTTATAGTAGCTCACTTCTTTTGAAATAATTCCTTAAATGATTTTCATTTATCTATAATTTGAAAAGCCATCTGATAGTCATTTTTGCTTACATTTATTTGACCTTAAGCAAAAGTAGTTTGTCTCAGACTCCCATCTGCTAACTCGTGCTGACCCCAATCCTGCCAACAGAGGCAGATGCTGAACTTCATCATCTGAAAGTATCTCATGAGCTGGGCTCCTAAAATCAGAATTTCCCATGTAGCACCTGAAATTGTTTAGAGATGACAAATATGGTTGACAGTTCTTAGACTAGATGGGTAGAATTATAAAGGGGAAAAAACTGAAGAATACTCTGAGATAGGTTATTCTTGATTTTAATTGTGGGCATGAAAAGTATTTTTCCTTGGAGATACCAATGTTAAATATGTGTGTGTTTTTGTGTGTGTATACATATATGTTCACATAAGTGAAAGTATACAAGTATTTGTGTATCTGAACACAGGCATGTACTTGTGGAGACTCCATTTCCTGGAGAATTATTTTTTAAATCTCAGAAGTATCAAATGCAATTCATCTGTTATTGAGTTATTTCTTTCCTTTTCTGATAATTAATAGTAATTACAAGTTTTTCTTTTGTTGTTTATTTTCAAATATACTATGTGGGTAATGTTGGAAGCCCAAGTTTCATGGTCACTACAAATCAATGTAACAGCCTCTTTTGCTCCTAGATTAAAATTTCCATCTTGATTTCTCTCTGGGAAGCGGAGTAGTGATTCAGCAGAAGACCCTGTTAAAGCCTGTGCTACTTACTGGCTGTGTGGTGTTGTACAGAAGACTTGGCCTCTGCTATGTGTCTCTCACAAGTTCACGTCATGTGACGATTCTGAGTGCTGGTGGCTGGCAGGAATGTTTGGTCCCAGAGCACTCAGGAAGAGATTATGTCTTCCTGTGGAACTGGATTAACACTTTAGTGAGCAGGTGACTTCCTGCTCTTGTGGAACTGGACTAGGCTTTGCGAGAGCGAATTGTCAGAGGGGAGGGTTACCACTCCCATTTCGTCTCTTCCACACATAGCCACTTACCTATCTGACTTCCAGCGTGGTGTGAAGCAGCAGAGGGACTTTACTAGATGGAGCTGACTCATCTTGGACTTCCCAGCCTCCAGATCTGAGCCTATGCACTTTTCTTTCTTTTATAAATCACTCAAATTCAGGAATTATTTTTATAGCAATAGAAAATGGAACAAGACTGCCTCATTAACTCATTTGGAAAATAGAGAACATATAACTGAGTTGAAATGAAACGACGATTGTTGCTTTTGCTATAATTACTATTAATGATAGTTGATAAGTACTAGTAATGTCACTACTAGTAAAGAATCAGTACATGATAGCCTTTGTAGTTTTCGTTGTTTCTTAGAGCTTCTGTGCCTAATAATTTCCAAATATAGTAGAAATTTGCATAGTAAGTAGGCATATTTTAATGTTGGATACTTTAAATAAAAGCTAAGGTTTTATTGGGCTGGAGATTTAGCTCAGTGGTTCTGGCACCTGCCTTGCAAGTACAAGGTCCTAAGTTTGATCTCTGGTAACCACATACAATGCTGGGCGTGGTGATTCAGGCCTGCTGGTAATCAATACCACATACCACAGTGCCAGGTGTTGTGGTTCATGCCTGTAATCCCAGCACTCGGGAGGCAGAGACAGGAGGATTGCTGAGTTCCAGGCTTGCCTGGGCTACACAGTGAGCTGAGGGCCAGCCTGAACTACAAAGCGAGACCCAGTCTCAGGAAAAAAAAAAAAAAAAAAAAAAAAAGCTAAGGTTTTATTAACTTTTACGGATGAACTTTTTCATCCAAATTTTTGTTGGAAAGAAAAATATATATTTGTATTATGAACAATGGGTCCTAATTTAACTTGTTTTAGACATAACTTACATTTTATTAATATGAGGCTCACTTATAAATCTAATACTAAAATCCTAGCTGGAAAAGAAAATTAGATAAGTTTCTGCAATTGAAATTTTAAGAAATAAGCTTGAGGGGTGGAGATTTGGCTCAGTGGTTCCAGCGCCTGCCTTGCAAGCGCAAGGTCCCTTCTTCAATCCCCAGTAACCACATACAACAATACCACACCCACCAGCAATCAATACCACATACCACAGATGCTGGGCTTGGTGGCTCAAACCTGTCACCCCAGCACTCGGGAGGCAGAAGCAGAAGGATTGCTGAGTTCAAGGCTTGCCTGGGTTACATAGGGAGCTCAGGGCCAGCCTGAACTACAAAGTGAGACCCTGTCTCAAAAAAAAAAAAAAAAAAAAAAAGCTTGAAGGAAACCACCATTTAATATTTATATATATCATGCACTTTCCTTGGAAATTATGGTTTGTGAAGTTGTGAAAACATCCATGTTATTAATATTATTTTGAATATACACATGAATTTTGTGAGGCAGACCATGTTAGTACTTACTTATAGTAAATTAAGAGACCAGAAAGATTAGACCTCATGTTGGAGTCTGTATTTCAGGTGAGGCACCTTAAAAAGATGAATGTGGGTTCGTACATATGTATCCACCTGCGCCTGTGAATGTCTCCTTGAAAAAATAATGGACAAGATCACAAGTTTTCACTCTAAGCCTTTGGGTAGAAGTAACCTCACTAGGGCAAAGATAAGATGAGTGTTTCCAGCTCTATGATCCAGAGATGTCTCTTAGTGTCTCTAGAGTTTTCTTACTAAGTCACTCCTCAATTTCCAAGGGTTGCTTTTAGCTTAAAAAAATTGCTCAGATTTAGCTCAGTGGTTCCAGCACCTGCCTTGCAAGTGCAAGGTCCTGAGTTTCATCCCGGTAGCCACATACAATGCTGGGCGTGGTGACTCATGCCCACAGCAATCAATACCACATACCACAGTGCCGGGCGTGGTGGCTCACACCTGTAATCCCAGCACTCTGAGGCAGAGGCAGGAGGATTGCTGAGTTCGAGGCTTGCCTGGGCTACATAGTGAGCTCAGAGCCAGCCTGAACTACAAAGCAAGACCCTGTCTCAAAAAAAAAATTGCTCAGAAAACTATAATTGAAAATGCAAAAGTAGTTTCTCTATAGCCCTAAATAGATATTATTATGCTTCACTCTACATACTACTACTCTTTCTAGTACAGAAGGGCCAGAAATAAGTAGATTTTATAAGGTTGCATAACTAGTAAGGGGATGAGTCTATAACAAAACTTAAGGTTAATTGCTGTGAAAGTTTTTTGGTGGCTAAAGTTCTGGTCAGAAAGTCCAACATAAGGAAAACTATATAGTTCTCACATCTGAGTTTCCAGCAGGTTTAAATTTAGGTAACCCTAAGGGCTTTAATATCTTTCCTCCCATCTCAGGGTTTTTCTATATGTTTAAGCACAGTGAACCATTTGCAAATATGGAAGAAGAGACTGGAATTTAAAAAGTCACAGTAGGTTTTCCATTTTCTACATCCTCATGCTATTAACTGGTTGCCGAAGAGTTCGCTCAAAGATCAGGAGAGCTATTTTCTCTCCACAGGTCTTATTCTATCTCTAGTCCAGTAAAGAAGCATTTTCTTGTCTTTGATGATCACTTAGAATACACTTATGACCAAGGTGACAGTGAATGCTGTTCCTGGTTGTTATAAAGATGCAAAGGATTTTTGCTGCTGACCTTTTGTGTTTTGAGTTCTGACCCAAGAGGAAGACTTAAATAGAAGCTTAGCTTTTAGAGGAGGTGAATTTAAGAAGGGCAGACAAGCCTTTTAAGCTGTATTTTGTTATCAGTTTCCATGAAGAGAAAAGCAGCATGCCTTTTGTCAATCTGTGGCCTTATCATTCTTAGGTGGCAGTGTCTTTGATAAAGGTATTATGATTCCTATGACCTGAGTTGATCCCTTCTGTTGTCCAGAATATGTTAGGAATGTTTTAAAGTAGTCTTTATTCCCAGTCTACTAAATTCTTCTGCAGCCAAAAGGAGAAGACTGATGGCAACATACAGATACTCTGTGGGGAGATATTTCTCATCAGGCTTTCCAAGGCTTCAGCAGTCCCTGTCTCTGTCTCTGTTAGCTCTGTCTGTCTTTCAGCAGGCTTTGGGACTCACGCTAGGGTGCGACGGAATTGTTTGTTCCTAACAGATAGTTGGCCTCCAGTGTCACACAGGGCCAGATAAATTCCTATGATTTTAAGTGTTCCGTTGAGACATGAGCTCTCTGGGAAGGTTATCAAAGTAGGGCAAGGAAGGCTCCAGCCAAGATCTAACCACTTGACCCCCGACTCCAGGCCGACCAGCAAGGCTTCCTTACTGGGCAATGAACATGTCTGAGTGTGTTCAGCTGTGGCTGGGACCTAAATCCAAACCTCTGGTCAGTGTCAGCTGAGAGTTCTCTAGTCCCTGGGACAGGAGGCTTGAATAGAAACTTCCAATGGCTGCTACACTTTTGGATGTGCCTGCTCCCTTCCATGTGGAGATAGTAAGGAAAAAAAAAAAGGGGAAGGAAACTTGATTTTCTGTCCTTTTATCCTTTAAAAAATTGTATGGTTACATTTTAGATATATGTAATGATAACATTCATTATAGGGAATTTGTACCCTGTATATATCTTCTTTATTTCCCATCCCCCTTCTCTCTCTGAAGCTCTTCTCCTCATCTACAAAAGCTTTGCTTCCATTTTTCCTATATTCTTTTCAAATTTCCCTAGTTGTCTATTTTTTGCTTTATAGGAAAGAGATTTACTCTGACGTGGTGAGGCAGGAAGAGGGCAAATTCGAGCCCCTCTTGGGCAGTGGAGTTAGACCCTGTCTCAAAAATAAAAATTGAAGCTGGTTGTGGTGGCTTGTGCCTGTAATCCCAGCACTCAGCAGGCAGAGGCAGGAGGATTGCTGTGAGCTCAAGGCTAGCCCCAGCTACACAGTGAATTCAGAGACAGTCTGAACTACAAAGCGAGACTGTCTCAAAAAAAAAAAAAAAAAAAAAAGGCTTAGGATGTAGCTCTGTACAAAGCCCTTGGGTTCAATCCTTAAAACCACCAAAACAAACAAAATAAATAGATAAATAAGACTTGCATTAAACTATTGACAATCCTTTTTGGAGTAGGAAGGAGGTTGTTGCAATGATAAAAGGTATGAAAAGGGAAAGTACTTCGTTACACTCCTACTAGAGACCAGACACTTTACACACCCTGCTTTATTTTTGTCTTATACAACCACGTAATGTAGGCCTTCCTTCCACCATACAGTAATCTGTGTTTATCAGGTTACAGGCACCATTTTAGCATCTGGTAACTAATGTCTAATTTACAGAAGAAAAAGAATTGGAGAGCAGCTAAGCCCCTTGCTCAAGTTTGTGATTTATAAGAGGAGAAACACAATCCAAATCCAGGACAGTTCATCCGATTGGACTCTGAGGCTTTCCTCTTTACAGGTCGCAAATAGTAATTTTGAAGGGATTTCATAAGTCACTTAATTTTTCTAAGGACTCTTGTTGGCGAGATCACTTTTCTCTGTGTGATTCAAGGCAGAAGATCATCTTCACATAGATAATGTGTGGATCCACAAGAAGTGTGCAGCGATCACAATTGCTCCCCTTCCTTCTTTGTCTTCTGTCTTCAGGGCATCTCCATCCTCCTGAATTGAGGCACCAGAACCAGAGCCAGGATCTTCAGCACCCTTCTCATTCCTCCACTCTTTGTTTCCTCTTCTTTGATGTGGACAAATATGAGTTCTTGGCTATGTGCAGAATGTTTTGCAAGCTCATCTTCGAAGATCTCTTGTCACCATATTATTCACCTTGAGCCCATTGTTAGGTATGGTGGAGACATGGAGCTTCTACCATTTGTTCTTCCCATGGTTTCACTAGGATTCAATGTTAGTAAGTTGCACACCTAAAATTCTGTTCAGATCCAAATAAAACTCACCTGTAATTTATTACATTTGAATGGTTTTTTGGCTGGGACTTTTTATCTCTGGTAAAACTAACAATTTGTGAGATGATGTATGCACACAATTAGGGAAATTTTTCCTTCCTGCCTTTTTACAGAAGAAATTACATTTTTTCTGTGTTTTAAAAAATATTTACATTTATATTCTTTTTGCATTCAGTTGGTTTAGGGTGTTACTAAATGGCTGTATTTTTTGATGGAAATCCATTCTGCCATGAATTTTGAGTGGATTTTTTAGTGAAGATACAGGAAGTGGAATTATTGCTTAAGAGGTGTTGAATGATGCAATAAAAGTCAATTCTTCAAGCTAGTAACTTCACACATACTCCTTTAATGATATAATGGGAATTTCACCATTATTCTGTTTTATTTGAATGGAAAGGCATTTTGAGAATGGCTCTGGTAATATAATTCACAACCAGTTCTTCCATTATGAACTGAATCAATTTTTTATTACTTTTAGAAAGGAATCTCCACCCAGGAGACACTCCTAATGCTAAAAGAACAAATAAAGACTCAGTCTTCTTAAAGTAATGAAGAACACAGGAGTAGAACAAAATAGTATTATAATGATGGCAAGAAGCTAACCTTAACTTCTGCATTTGAGTTGTTTGACTACTGTACTTTTTAAAAAGTTTATGAAAAAATTACTGATTCATAACAAAAAAGGCAGGTATGACTGCTTACTTTAGCTGGAAGTTAGTTTAAAGTAACACTCAGTTTTAAAATAACTGTTTGAATAGACATTATTTTTTCATTGTTTTTCCTACAGAGAAGGAAGTAGACAGGTGGTAAAGAATATAGGCTTTGCCTGATTTTGCATATAGACTGAGTCTGTCATTCTTTTGTCTTAAACTTCTGTTCCTGTAATTGAAACAGTGCTTAATACTATACCATTGCTAACTTATGTTTTACCAATATGTCAGCATATTCTTTACTTTTCTACACCACCTCATTTTTATGAGAAATTTGTATCTCCAACTTTTGGCCTACAGTCACAAATACCCCATAATGGCTTTTAGAGTATCACAGAAACAGATTACTATTGTTTTCTGTTATATTATTCTAGGAATATAAACTCTGAGTACTGAGCTATAAATTATTTACAAATGAGACACTGGAAAATTCTAAAATGAATACCTTCCTAAAAGCAAAAGAAGAAATCTGTAAGGTGTAGTCTGTATTCTAGTATTAGAAAATTCAAATAAAACTTGTTTCTGTTGCCAGAAAGAATTTTGCCTAGCAGTCTCATAACTGAGTAAATAGAAATCCAAAGATTTACAGGAGGTATATAAACAACTTCAAATTAACTTTGTATACTTGAGTATTTATTGTCTTTACAGAATATCATAGAAGAGGATATAATATTGGTATGATAGTATAAAATCATTTAGTCCCATATACAATATACCGGAAAAGATGCATGAGAGCACAAATGTGTGCATGTACACAGAAATTTAGAAAATATGTATGTTCTCTTTATATGTACATGAGAGATATGTATTCCATATGGACATATTTGTGGTATTATAGGCATATATCTAAATTATTTTATGTAAACATGAGCTATATTCAGTTGTTTGGTAGATTTGCTTGACTACTTTTACCATAGCAGAGTCACTCATATAATTTCTGCAGTTTCTATGATAAAACCAGATGTAAGCATTCATTGTAAATTTTATGGCAGCTGTTTTGAGAACTAAGATTTTTCTCAGAGTCCCTGTGCACAATGTTTTTCCTTGGACTCTCTCCTGCCTCTTCCCTCTTCATGCTATTTTTCTGGGTCACAAACATCATTGGAGCCCATTTAGGAGCTGTGAAAAACACTTATAATTTGGACCAGTAGTACTTAAAGTGACATGTTACTGGTATACAGATGGACAACTTCTCTGCCACTGTAAGAGAACTATAGGAATTGAGGTAAACAATGATATACTTTTATAGCGTTTTGACATTGTTGAACTATCCAAGCAGCATTTTATTTTTATAATTATTTTTATTCTGATTTGTAAAAGTATGTTTTCCATGAATTAGAAATTTTAAAAAAGGTGAAAAACCCATGAATGAAATCTTGGACCTTCCCCATAGAAATGTGACAAGTCCTTCTCTGTGCTATTGTTTCTTAAGTCCGCTTTCATATCTAGGTTTCCCAGGCATAATGATGGAACTGCTTAAAAGCCACATCTATTTAAGGACTGGAACTTAGGGCTCTGTATTAAAAGAATTAAAACAGGTTGAAACAAAACCAAACAGAACCAAAGCCCAGGTTATCTGGATGCGCATTAAGTCTGCAATGTACTTAACCTGAACCTGTTTCATTGCTGGATCTGATTACATCAATTTTGTGTCCAGCTTTTAGTGATTCTACCAGAATGTGAATGTCACAGGGGCTCCAGTCTCCTCCTCTTCACAGCTCTGCCTTCAGCGTCCAGATTGATGATATGCAGAACAGGAAGTGACTCAAAGCATTGGACGAATGAGTTAATAAATGATGGATCTTAGTTTCTCAACTAGATTGTAAGCAGAATAAAAGCGAATGCTGTATGTTCTGTTTTGCGGCTTCTAGCAGTCTCAGGATGGGACCCATTTTTTGTGGAGAGAGCCTTCCACAGTACCAGTGACATGTTTGTGCTACCTCTGCCTGTGTCTGTGTAGTCAGCAAGTGAATTCTCAGCACCCATACATGGCAACCCCAAGTCCCACCCTGAAATACAGTTTTCCCAGGCAGAAATCCTCAGGTATTCACTGGCATATAAACCAACTATGGTGACTCTCCTCCTTGACTGGAGCAGATCTTGGCCAGAGGCATCCACTATTTGTGGTGCAGAGATTTCTTATTTGTAAAACTAGCTGCTCTTGCTGTTATTTAGATGGTGGCTCATTTAGCTTGTAACACTTTTATTTTTCCAGTATTGAGGGCCTTCACACTGAGCTACTACTTATCCCTTAAATAAAGATTTTAGAACAAGGATTCAGTAAGTCACTAACCTGCCCAGGCAAGGGTCAGACTTGGGATTGTCTTGCTTCAGCCTCCCAGAGTGATGCAGTCACAGGGATGTCCTACCATACCCGGCCGTCTTGTAACACTTAACCCTCACATGGGTATACAGAGTTCCTTCAGGTCTTTGAGACATTCTTCACGCCATTTCTCATATTCTTGCTGAACAAACCCTTTACTCCTTTCTCAAGACCTCTCATATCTGTCCAGCTAAGAGGCAGCAATTGTCTCTTTGCATCCGAGCTAATTGCTGCTCCTGCTGCTTTTGCCCCACACTCACCTTGCTATGCTTCTGTGGTCCATCCTTGTCCTGTCAGGTACTAACACGTCAGTCTGTGCTGTTCTCCCTCCAAGACTGAACGCCTCTCACAGTCTAAGCATGATTCGTTAATGTCTGTGTAGCCTTTGCATCTCTCAGTGCCAGTTTTGGGACAGACAATCTGGAGACACTCTTTGTATCAGATTGGGGATGTTGTAGAGGAGAGAGAGAAGGAGAACTCTCGTGTTCAAATGCCTGGCCACCCCCCTTTATGAAAGGGTCATTTTTCTCCTTTTTAAATCAGATGGGATCCTCTTTCAGTGAGTCTCACATCCCTGAGGCCTTTAGGAAAAGCTCCTCAACGTGCACTGATTCTGTAAATCACTTTTGGAGCTTCGAAAAATGCACATTTTCTGGAGGCATCCTTTAGTTTTATCTGCATTCCAGGACAAGCAGTCACTGTCCTGCTGAATTTAATCTTTCCTGGTTTTCATAGAAACCACATTTCACTTCAGTATTTTCATCTTTGCTACAGTCTTGACCTAGGTCTCTTTGTTTTGTCGAAATAATGGATATTAAAATTCACTTAATAATGCTTTGTGACAGAGGTTCCCCTTCACACTTGGATTATAAAACTTTCTGAGGGTCACTTATTTTGTTTTCATTATCAAGAGGGATTTATTCTTGTTCTTGAGTCTGTCGAGATAGGTAGAGCCCCTCTGTGGTGGTGTTTTAATGACCAGTTCACCCTTTTACTGTCGTCGCAACTCCAGGCCCAGCCTCCTCTTCAGATCTGCATCCTGCAGGAAGTGGGTTAGTCTCTGCCCAGTGTTTACACCACAACATCAGCCAGAAGCTTGAGGTCAGGAGCAGTCAGCAGATGTGCCCAGGTGAGAGCCAGCTGGAGGGTGCTCACCCCTGTGAATTCCCCTTCCTTTCAGATTGTGGTTTGGTTATTATTTAGCTTCTTGACAGATGGGGAAGAATTTATGCAGAGTCATATTTATTTTGTAGAACCTCTGCTTGTTTTCCATTCACAGGAATAGAAATTTAGAGTGGTGAAGTAAAATATAGTGACCTGAGGACACGTGTGTGTGTGTGTGTGTGTGTGTGTGTGTAGGATTTCATAATAATAAGACTCAGGAACCTAAGTATATTTTTTAGATTTCTATAGATAATTTGAATGGTGATCAGACTACCTTCTTGGGATGCAAGAGGAAAAAGTACTTAAGAACAGGACATACATTGTATTTCAATGAATTATTTAGCCTAAGGATAATTGTAAAAATACTGAAAAATGTTACAGAAGGCCACTGAAGCTTACAAAATTGAATTAATTTTTCAAAAACAATAAATAAAGATGAAAGAACAGACTCTCCATTTTTAGACTTTGAGGATTATGAGAATCATATGCTTCCTTGGTGTTTTTGAAATCTCTGCATTTATATATAAATGTGAGTTGAATTTGTCACATATATAGATTGCTGCACATTTTTGTTTTATTCCTCGTCTGACTTCCTTGTCTTGGTTTCTACTCTCACTTTTTCAAGTATACTTCCCTTTAGCTAATTCTGCTTTAAGTCAATCTTGCAATCTGTGTCCTCCTTTCTCCCTGTAGTTTTCTTTCAATTTTCTCTCTCTCACTTGCAGACACACTAGTCAGACATTTTGCTTACAGATATTTCATTCTTTCCCTCTCATTCTCCAACATATTTATTCTACTCCTTCTGATGAAAAAAAAAAACCTTTTTATAGAAATGTTCTCCCTCTTTCTTTTTAATTTTTTTTTTTAAACCAGGCAGCATATGAAGAATTTCGGAAACTTGGGGAAAAAGAATGATTATAATCTTGCTGAATAATAATTGCTTTCAAAATGGTAGATTTCAGATGGAGCAATTATCTCTCTGGTTTCACCAAAATGGATGAAGCCAATAAAACAAAGACCTAAAGGAGTAATTGAAAGGATAGAATCACTAATGCAATTGAATTGATTGTTATCCCAAATGACCATATAAACTAAAATGGGTAGTTTTCTGGTCTTCTGAAAGGATTTCAAAGGACAAATTGAGGAGGATGAGAGCTGAAGCTGAAAATGACTGGGCCAGTGTCCCTGGTGCCCAAGTGACCATATACATTCCTAAAGGCAAAATGTATGATAAAAAAAGAATGAATGATTTTGTGTCATCTGTGTGAATGTTCATGGGGTCCTGACACCTTGAAGGTCATCATGTAGACTGACACATACTCAGTCCTTACAACAACTGTACAGATTCATTGTTTTCTTATTTTTTGTTTTGGGAAACAGACCTAGCTGGGGTAGCTGGTAGGTAGAAGTACCAGCATTCAGCACAGGTACCCTGACTCTGAGATCTGATCTGCTAACTAAATGCTACCTCAGCTACATCTTTTAGAACCCAAAGTGAAAATATAATGCCATTATGATTCGAGTGCATTTTATTTTAAGCCTTTAACAGGAGGTGGACTGCAATGCCATATTCAACTTCAAATCAATCTCAGACAAAATTTTGTCTCTCTTCATTTCATAGACAAGGAACCCACTTTTGAGGGATTGAAAGGAATGAACTCAGGAATGTTGTTTGGTTTTGGTAGAATTATAACCACAGTTGCTTTGATGGGAAAACTGCCGCTCAGTCCTTTGCATAAATTATCTTTCCACTGGTTTCTCACAGCACAGCATGAGAAAGTTCGGGGCTAAGAATTTTTTTTGGGTAAAGGTACTGTGTGTTCAGAAATCCTCCCCTAACCCGTAAGTGCCTTGCTCTGTAGCGGGGACAGCGTGGCTATCACTGTTTTTCTGGGCTTCCATTCCATGCAATGACCTGCTGCCCTCCCAGCCCGAAGGAGGAAGTGGGCACACCGTAAGACTGTCATTCACAGGTTTTATGCTTCTGTGAAGGGGGCGTCTGTTCTTGTTCTCTCAGCACTTGTGCTACAGAACTGCTCACGAGCACATAATCCATCCTCCGCTAGAGACAAGTGGCGAAGGGAGAGAGGCCACTGCGCTGCTTGTCGCCCGTTTCACCGGAGAGGATTTTATTGTGTCATGCTCAGCAGCAGCCAAGGCCACGCCTGTCCCGTCTGCTCGTGAGTGCGCAGCACTGGGCCGCCCTCATTCAGAGAAAGCTCTGCAGGAGCCGTGAAGAAACCTCCCTTCCAGTACACAGAGCCCCGCCCTCTGAAGGGAAGCACAGAGTTGTGAAGGCGTAGGACAATAATAATTCTCTCTCTGGCCCCTCCTGTCTTGCACACATTGCCGGGCCTCCGAAGTGGTCATTTTCCTACTGTTCCTGAGGAGTAGGAATCCACTGGCTTCATAAAAACTGATACTGTCAGGAGATCTGGTCCCTGTGGACCTGGAACTCCGTCGTTGGGAGTTTCAGATGTGCAGAGGCGCTGTCTGGTTGATGAAATGTCTTCACCCACGATGCTGGTACCTACAGAGGAGACTTGTCACAGTTCAGTCCCCAGCAAGCACATTAAACTTTCACTAAATTTGCATTAAGGAACTTGCCACTTAGCAACTCACACTCATTTTTCTAGAACCACTGAAGTAAAATAATTTAGATGGTAAACAAACGACTAGCTGGAGCAGTGCCTCCTTTGGGGCTGTGGGCGCTGCCGGACCAGGAAGCAGCTCCTCCGGGCTCATTTAACCCCTCGCAGATTCCCGCAGATCATGAGTCCTTTGTAATCAAAATGCCATTGAATCGTTAACCTCTCTCCACTCCACAGATGCCAGTGAATTACTTTCTGCCATTAGGAAATTGTTCAATAGCCTAAATTGCTGTACTTCAGCACTTATCTTTCATTTTTCAGGGAGAACAGGGCCATGTACACGGGACCTTCAGCTTTCCTAGGAGGCCAGGAGGTGCGGGCCCAGAGCTTTGTACTCTGGTCTGTCTTGACAGCTGTCTCCCAAGAGCTGTGGAATTATCCTCAGGGTTTCATAATTTGCAGAGAAAAAGGCTTTTGTTGATTTTAACTCTTTTGTACTGGGGTTTCTAGGGTATGCTCTACTCCTCAGTAGGTTGGAGTAGAATAGGAAACAAATGTTGTGGGAGAATAATTGTGAGAGATCTATTTATACAGATGAGAGTATTTCTTCTAGTAGTTTAAATCCATCTTTAGTTTTTTAAATTTTAGGTACAGATCTATAGCTTTATCTTTATCCTATTGCAGATGTGCTTTCAGCAGTCACAAAATGCCTTTGAAATCAGAGTGCAGAGACCCAGATAAAAAATACATACATACATCTATAAATATATATATATATGCACACACAATATAGATATTTTTCATATAAAAATTGCCAATCTAACTGTAAAATTTACTAACTGCATTTTCTTTTTGTTGTTTTTTTTTTCATAAAATGAGTTGTTGGCCAAAAATATATTTTGTTTTGAATTATGTGTTATTTTTATAAATTGAAATAGATTAAAAACCCTACATATATAATTACAATCCTAGATCCTGAAGAATTTTATTTTCAACATGAAGGAAATGCTGAACAATTTGACCACTCTTGGGCTAGGATTCATATAATAATAGCTTTGGGCTCACAAACTCTGATTTTAGAAACTATACTGTTCTACTTTATTTTCACAATCTTTTCCAACTTCCTTCTTTATTAAGTTGACTTTTCATTTTAATGGCTTCTCCAGAGGTGATCTAACAGGGGCAAGCTGCTGTTGAAGAGGATTTTAGGCAACAAGTTCATGGTAGCAATTCAATTTATGTTGTTATTTAAGTAAACAAGAATAGCAAGATATTTTCTATATTATTCCATTTTGATTTGGCAAAAGTAGGATGATTCATCATCAGGATGTTAAGCAAATATTAAGCTAAGGAGACAGGAAGCATAGATTCTGTTTTTGCTGTGACAAATAATATGTTTAAGCATCCAAGCCCCAAAATTAACTCTAGAGAAGTTACAGGAGCAAAAGGGAGCTACAGATTCAAGGACACGCCAAGGCGGAGCCCCCCTTTCAGGGAGGGGAGAAGCCTGGCTGGCCCGGAGAAGCTGTTTAGCAGTGGCCCGAGGTGCGGACAACCAGAGGGCAGGACAGGAAATAATGGCTCTAAGGAGTTCTGGGATAGAAAATTGTACTGTAGGCTCATCCCAGACTTACCAAGACAGAAACGCAGAGGGGGCCCAGTGATCCATTTAAACAACTCCTGATGATTCTGGTAGATGGTAAAGTTTGAGGAGAGAAGAGACTTTTCAAGCTGCTTTGCCTTGCATTGCCTAGGGACAGTTGTGGGCTGTGAGCTTTCCTAGGGCTGTTTACCTCCACTGGAGAACAGTGATGGGCACTCCTGCCAGGCCAGGAGTATCATTATAGGAGTGCAAAACACCCTGCTTGGTGAGGAGTTGCTAACAGACACAGACTGACTGGCTTGTTTGGCAGCATTTATTTCTCCCAGGGTTATAGATTAGCAGGGTGCGTCATTCATCTCAGGCTTTAAATAGCCTCTGGTTAGAGGAGCTCCTTGGATATTTAGCCAGGAAGTCACCAAAGGTTCTGTGGAGCCTGAGATCTGCCTGGGGTTTATGTTTTCCGCACACCACACAGACTGGCAGATGCGCCAGGAAAATGTGGCTGCAGAGGTCATGATGCTGAGACCTCTGAGCAAAGATGGATCCAGGACTGTAAGGCCTGAAGGTTGCACAGTTTCAGTGACTGTTTAAAAAATAAATAAGGATAAGTGCAATTACAAATACAAGATGTAATGTGGAGGTGATATTTATTCAGGATCAAAAAAGAAATCACAACAAAGATATATTTAAAAAATCTAGGGGCCGGAGATTTAGCTCAGTGGTTCCGGCGCCTGCCTTGCAAGCACAAATTCCTGAGTTCGATCCTGGTAACCACATACAATGCTGGGCGTGGAGACTCATGCCCACCAGCAATCAATACCACCTACCACAGTGCCGGGCGTGGTGGCTCACACCTGTAATCCCAGCACTTGGGAGGCAGAGACAGGAGGATTGCTGAGTTCGAGGCTTGCCTGGGCTACATAGTGAGATCAGGGCCAGCCTGAACTACAAAGTGAGACCCTGTCTCAAAAAAAAAAAAAAATCTAACCAATATGAGTATCATTAAATCTAGACAACTATTACACCCCTATTAAAATTGTTAAAGTTATATAAATCCATTTTTCTACTTTTGGGCCATTTATTCTCTTCGTTCACCTCTTCCTTTCTTATTGAATATAATTACAAGTTATCAAAAACAATTCAAAGTTCTCTTCCTTATATGTGAGTTATCTTAGTAATAAAGAAGATAATTGGCCTGAGTTTTATTCAACTGAAAATTTACTTTAGCTCAGATTTTGAAAACACACTTGATGATTTTTTCTGTTATCACTATGTTTCAAACAAGTGCTTATAAATCAAGATCTAGTTGATTCCAGAGGGGACCCATAAATTTTCTCCCAGCAAGGTGGAATAATAAATTCAGATTTTTGACAGTAGGATGGCAAACACAGTTACTGAGAAAAAGTTCGTCATTCAGCTGCGATTTGTACAACCTTCTTTGCTTCTTATCAGTTTAAATCAGGCTGAAATTTTCAGTCCCAGGCACTGAACCCAGGACCTCGCACATGGGCAAGGGCTCCCTACTGACCACACTCTGAGCCATAATCAGATGTTTTAAAAATACCTCTATGTGCTGAAGTTTTCTGAGAGTCAACACATGGGATGGTATATTTGAAATAAAAAGTCTCAACATAGTGAAAGCTTCTGTGAACTTAATCTGTATGATACTGACCCCCCCCCCATATCTGCTTTTTGCCCCAGTGAGTTGACTTCTCAGTGTTAAGGACTGAACCTAGGACTTCTGCACTGAGCTATATCCCTAGCCTTTTCAATGTTTTTATTTTGAGACAGGGTCTCCCTAAATTGTGAAATTGTAAACCTCCTGCCTCAGCTTTCCAGAGTGCAGGGTTAGAGGTGCGCACTGCCAGGGTTGGCCTGACTCAGAAAGGGACTCTGGAGTAAGGGGCGACAGGACAGCGGGGAGGGGGAGGGGCAATACAAGTTATTGGGATGAAATATGTATGTGTACTGAGTCCCCAAGATGAAGGTACTATTATTCAGATAGGAATTTTAAAAAACTGAAAACATGAAAGAATACTTTTTGTGTCCGGTACCTAGTAACAGCTATTGGCAAAGAGTGCACACATGGGCACACATGTGGATGACTGGGGAACTCATCAGTTGTGGTTCTGCTTATCTGGTGTTTTAAAACTCATTGGTATTCATCCAAATGCACGCATTCAATCTTTGTTTAATTTTGAAGTGATAAACATTTATCTACTTTAGACCATTGCTGACAGTCAATTTTCATCAATCACATTCTTTGCCTTCTTTGTCAGTTTTTTCCCTAAAAGATATTTGTGATTTCAGTTACGTCTGGCTCTTCTAAACAATGGGAGGGAAGTTTTCATATTCTGAGGGGAGTTTGTTAGGAACTTTACCCACCATACTCATGGACTGTAAATAATATGCCTTCATAAAAAACTCTGATTTCTTCCAAACGTTAGGAAGGGTGATCATCGACCCATTTCTCCATCTAACACCCTGCTGCACCATTGTTGCCCAAGAGGGTTGTGTCCCGTCACTCCGCAGAGCGCCTTCCCGTCAGGTGGCGGTATTGTAGTAGAACCCTGTCCCACCGACCTTAGACTTGACCTTCTCACTTGACCTGCCTGACGGGAATCAGTAAGTGATCACCTGTATTGTGAGTTGCCCTGCTGTGCATCTGTTCTCATGATGAGGCCATTTTAGCACAGTCCACTGGTCCTGGGGACAGAGTCAGTCAGTTCTGAAACAGACTCCTGGCCAAGGCAGCACAGCTGACTCAGGGCTTTGTGGGAATAGTTGTTATTTTAAGCTACTAAATTCAGGGTAGATTTTTATCGTATTATTATAATGCCTAACTAAAATACCGGTGAATAAAACTGCCGATAAGTTACATTAAAGAAATTTCTATAGTATCTCTGCATGTATCAGTGCACGTGTGTGTGTGTGTGTTAACATCTATAAATGATACTTTTATAAATTAGAAAGCTACATTTTAGGAGGCCAGAGACCTGAGTTCTGGTCTTTTCTTGGCTGACAAGGAAAGTGAACCTCCGTAAGTCCTTCAACCTTTCTATGCTGCATTTGATTCATTTATAAAAGTGGGAAATATTTTGATAAACTTAAGACTGGGGTTTATACTTGATATGTAGACCCATATTTTACGACTACAATGTATAGTTTTATGAACTAAAATAGTATCAGTTTATTAAGGACCTAGAGCGCTAACATTATCATTTTGTATCATTGTATTACACAGTTTTTGAAGGAGTTCTAAGGCTTGAGTTGGGAGAGTTGAGGCGAAAATATATGACAGGACCAATAACAGATATAGTCCTGAGATTTGGGAAACTGGGCTGAAAAGAAGTACTTTGATGTCTTCAATAAGATCCATGATCAGTAGTGGAAGAAGACAGATTTGTCTTAATTTTGATTTTTCCAGTGATACTCATTCTTTATCGTGTAGTGTATGTCTGTCTCTTGCTTATAACAGTGTCATAGCTACAGTGAACTTTCACGAATGTTAGCTGGTTCAGATTTGTTTGCTTTTGCTGTCTTTTGGTCAGGGTTAATAACAATTGGTCTCACATTTATGTATTAAGGTAAAGGGAATTTTACTGTTTCTCTAACCCTTCTCTCTCCTTTTTCCAGAGGTTCCGTTCGGGAGGCTGTTAACTCAGAGACTAAATTTGCCACCTACCCTGGGTCGAATGACAAAGAAGTGTGCTTACGGAAGGTTTTTTCATTTATATTTATTCATCCTTCATTACATTTTATGGAGGATTTGAAGGAAGGAATTGCCACACAGCAGGGAGACTGGGGAATACATGCTTTTAGCTGGTGGCAAACTGCCCAGATTAAAAATGGGCAGAAAGGGAGATTGGGAATTAGGAAGCAATTAACCGTCTCTGCTACCATGGTAAATCTCTGTGTTCTGGTCCTGAATTTATGGCACTATAAAATATTTGCATCTTACTGACCTAAATTTCTATTAGTTCATCATGTTTCTCCTTTGAAATTGTGGCAGATGTCTATGGCCACATCCCCTAAAGTCCTGTATAAATTCTTCAGCATAGATATTTCTTGCCAAATTAGACTTTCAGGAGAATCAGAATATGATTATTTATATTTAGCGTTTAAAAAGATTAGAATTAAAACGTCTACAGCCTGTCACAGGCATTGTTGTGTGGTTTGATGTGAGGTCCTTTGCATGCCGTGTGCGGTCACTTGCCAGGTAGATGTGAATGCTGAAGGCCCCGTATGTACTGGGATAAAGCCAGCAGAGCATGAGCCAGTGAACTGTTGATTGTCTAAATTGTGGAGTAGTTTTATAATTTGACCACCACAGATACTTGTGAAGAACTTTTATCTCTAGTTGCACACAGGTATTTTTCAAGAGAATCCTAGAAGAACTCATCTAGTACACATTCTCCAGTTTAGTCTTGTGATATTAATAACTTAGGACAGAAAAGTCAAATTACAAGCAATGAAGCTATTGTAGGAATAAGCTGCAGGGAAGGAATACAAGGAAGGAGATTAGAAATGATGTCAGGACACCACGAAGCAGACGCTTAGGAAAAATATGCATTCCAGGGAAATAGCAAAACCTACCGTAGACTGCATTTCATGGCTAGTACATATGCAGACAGGATGAACCTGTGACAGAAACAGGGCTCCCGTTCCATGCAGTGCAGTTGTTCTGCACAGTGGTAGTAAATAAAATCTTCCTTTCTCACACTGGTAAGAATCCGTTTACACACACCATTTCTTTAGGACTGACTACAGATCATTATGGTTAGGATTATTATTTACAGGTCTTCAGAAATAGAACTGAATCTCCCAGACATTGACTGCCTTTGTCAGGAGAATTTAAACACCAACCAGCATTCAGAGACATCTTGAAAAAAAAAAATGTCCTGCTGTGCCCAGAGAACCCCTGGAAACTCCTTGCCTGTGCGAGGCGCCATCTCTCACAGAACTCAGGTCCACCTTCCTCTACTTTTCTGACTCCACTTCCCAGTTTTTGGTAGTCTCAGCTATTTCTGGTTTTCCACACTGAATTCCCATGATTGGGCCCGTTGATCCTCAGTGTGGTGGTGGTGTACGTTCTCTCATCTTGTTCCAGTTCAGCCTCAGTGAGAATGATGTGCTAGACCCTTTTTCTCCGGTGTTGTTTTGGCTACAAGATGATACGTAAAAGAGCTGAACACTGACCCAGGTCCTGGAAACCAAAGCTGATGTTCTTTTTAATGTACATGACATTTTCCTGAGTTAACAGTGTGGCCACTATTCTAAACAAAAGTGTGATTGTAAGCAGATTTTCGAGTCACAGATAAAGGCAAACAATTATGCATTCATGTATTTAAGATGAATGTCATGGCATTGAATATTCAGTCTTGTAACTTTTTTTCTTAGAGTAGCATTTTAATCTTTTTAAAAATCAAGTTGTAATGTGAGCCCAAACTGCATATATTTAACCATTCATTTAGGTACTAATCACAATTTTGTTATGTTTTTGTCAATTCCTAAAATTTTCATTCTTTGTTGAAGTTGTAATTTCTTCTATAATATATATGTGTTAATTACCATAAATTTCCTATTGCTGAATATTTAGAAAGTTTCTTCTTTTGTACCTGAAAAATGTTATACTGGTTTATCTGTAGAAAGTTCTTAGGACTGGAATTGCTGGTTCAGAGGGCATGTGCAGTTAAATTTTTGTGGAAATGTATTTTTATTTACTTATATGGGATATAGTGAGTAGAAATCTGAATAATAAAACCAATTCTCCATGTATAGGTGACTGCTGTCCCCAGATGTTACATCTTTACAAGGCAGTCAATGTGAATACAGATGTGTACAGTTAGGAAATGCCTCTCATTTGGGAATATTTCCGTTTTCTTCTGCACTGTCTAACACAGTGGGAAGATACTTCCTTGCTGTTTCATCATTCAATACCTGCCGTACATCATAATAACTGCAGATCTCTTGAAGGGTTGCATTTCTATTGAGTTTCATTATGCCAGTGCATTCACTTTGGAGTGAAGGATGCCTATGGATAAAAATTACTATAATAGAACTAAAACTACTATAATATAACAAAGTCTTCTTTTTCATAGGGGAATTAAAACTAGTCCCTTCCTTACATTGCTAAGAACTACATTTTGTAATTTTTCTTCTGGTAATTGTATATATGCTACTAAGTTATCCCTGATGGTATGAGAAGTGGTGTGTGCAGAGCCTGACTTTATTGCAGCTCTGAACTTCTGATTGTCCTTTACCCTCACATTCAAACACAGAAGTGTCCTCAAGCTCTGAGTCCAGAGAGAGCAGAAGGAACTCTACTGTGGCCTGTGTAACTTTTTTCTTGCTCTACTTCCTCATTTTGGTGGCATACAAAAAAATATATGGGAGATAATTTCACTGCTTTTCTGCACATTAGAAAACGTCCTGTTTTGAACGTTTTCTGAGTGGATAATTTGACCAGACGTGGAATTCTAATTGGGAAATAACTTTCCTTATGTTATGCTGCCTCTCAGGGGTTCTAGGATCTTCCGTTTTACAGAAAATTCTGAAATCTTTCAGTGTCATATTTTAGTGTGGATTTATTTTTACCCTTTCTGTTTGGTCCCTACGGGCCTTTTAATTCTGAGAAATTTCCTCCAATTGTTTGGTTATGATTTTCTCAGTTTATTTTTTCCCCAAATTGCTGCTTTTTGGATGCTAGATCTCCTGGGTTGCTTCTGAAATTTTCTTAATTTTTCCTTTCTCCCTTTTATGTCTTTTTACTTTGTCTTTTATGAAGCCTTCTCAAAGTAAACCTCTGACTCTTCTGTTGAAGTTTTTTATTTCTGCCATCTTGCTTTTTGATTTTCAAGAATGACTCTTGTGCTTTATGAATATTTTCTTCCTCCTGATCTGATTGTGAACAGTGTCTTTTTCCACTTCTGAGAAGATAGAAAAAAAAACACATTTATTTCACCAGTTTTCTTCTCTCGGAATCTGCTGATTCTCTCTCCTCCAAATGGCTTTCTTCTTTATTGTTTTGATGGCACCTTTCTTCAGATGAGAGCCTCTTCTCAGATATGTGGTCATTTCATGTCTTTTTAGAATGTGAAAGTTCAGAAAGTGAGATTGTCTGCTCTGAGAACAGGAAAGAGGCCATGTTGGTCTCACAGAAGAGTGGTCTAGACAGACCATGGCCACCAAGTTTCTGAGCCTGGTGTGTCTGCGTGTGTTCTTGCGGGCTGAGCAGGTGTCTGGGAGAGGAGCCTGCTGCTCCCCAGCACCAAGGTGACAGATGAGGCTGCCAGACGTGTGTGCAGAAAGTCGGAGAAGGAATTTCAGTAGTCACCATGCTCTCATGCCACTGCTTCTGTAAGTTGCTCAGGCCCACACTGCATAGCACCCTTAGTCCACAGATTTCCATTTTGAACCTCCATGGAGAAAAATGTCTCATATTTTTGTTGACCTTGGTGGTGATGGTGGGAGGGTCTGTAATTACACAGAGTGAAATTTAGGGGAGAATTTAGATTCTTTTAGTAAATTTTACCATATTCTCTTAAGTTGATTCTTTTAACCAGTGAGTACCTGCTTCACTTTTATTTCCAGAAATATATCAGAAAAAAAGCTTTCTGGGGATTCTTTTTTTTTTTTTTTGAGACAGGGTCTCACTTTGTAGTTCAGGCTGGCTCTGTGCTCACTATGTAGCCCAGGCAAGTCTCGAACTCAGCAATCCTCCTGTCTCTGCCTCCCGAGTGCTGGGATTATAAGCGTGAGCCACCACGCCCGGCTCTGGGGATTCTTAAGAGAAAATCAAGTAGTTTCAAGCATTTCTCCACTGTAAACTTAGGAGTTAGGTTGTGTTAAATCTATTTCATTAGTGGATTTTCGTTCATCTGTTTCTTAGTGTCAAAAAATTACTAGTTTCACTTCTCAGAGGCAGAAGTCAAAGCAGCCAAGAAACATATGAAGAAATGTTCAGCATCACTGGTCATTCGAGAGATGCAAATGAAAACAACACTGAGATTTCATCTCACTCCACAGAGAATGGCCGCGATCACAAAATCAACCAAGAACAAATGCTGATATGTCTGTGGGGAGAAAGGAACCCTTCTCCACTGTTGGTGGGATTGCAGACTTGTGCAACCATTGTGGAGATTCGTGTGGAGATTTCTCAGAAAACTAGGACTAGGGGTCCCATTTGACCCGGCTATCTCCCTGCTAGGAATATACCCAAAAGAATTTTAAAAATTACATTGGAAAGACAGATTTATACCCTTGTTCATAGCAGCTCAGTTCATGATAGCTCAATCTTGGAAATAACCCAAATGTCCATCAACTGGAGAGTAGATAAAGAAGATGTGGTTTTTTTTTTATAAAATGGAGTATTACTCTGCCATAAAGAATAACAAGATCTATCCATTTAGGTGCAAATGGAGACACCTGGAGGATATACTAATAAGTGAAATCATTAGATCACAGATAGACAAATTCCGGATCTTCTCTTTGGCATGAACACCTATAGATGCAAATGAGCCCTAGAAAGAATGACAGCTTTTATAGAGTGGGAAATTTCCATAGGAAACTTGGTGTGGGAATGTGATGAGGGGAAGGAATAAATATGATTCTGAAAGAAAATAAAAGAGCATGTATAAAGGGGGTGAGGAGGTGTGGGTGGTTAGGGATATGGGTAAAAATGAGAATTAACTTGTGTCATATACTGGTATAAATTCCCCAATGTTATATGTGATTTTGAGATGTATATAAATTGTACCAATAAAGAATTCAATTAAAAAATTACTAGTTCTCCCACCTTTGAGATTGTGTGTGTGTCTGTGTGTCTCTTCATGTGTGTCTATGTGTATCTTTCTTTGTGTGTGTCATGTGTGTGTAAAGATCTCAATTGGTTCTCCTTCAGGAAAGAATAAAGTTACACATGTTTTCAATCTATCATCTTAACCTAGAACCTTAATGATCACTTTTATTAGTCTTTTATTTTTCTCTTATACTAGCAGAGAAGGGTTTAAATGATTTACATTTCCTTGGATACAGTTTTCTATGAAGAAGAAAATGGAATTTTATTAGCTAATGGAGAGGATTAAAATAGTTGTGTTTGCTGATTCAGGGAATTAATATATAATCAGAAGATGTATATAACTGAAGATATTAAAGTCCTTAATCGATTGCCAGTAAGTCTGAGATTCTATTGTTTAATGTACTATTTAAAAGAACGTCTTGTGCCAAATATATATTTGAGATATTAAAACAACTAAAAATGTGACAGTCAACTAATGAACTACAGAGATACATTTATAAAAATGTACAAAAAATTAATCAGATGATTAACAACTTTTGGTTTGCAGGCAATAGTACTGTAGGTGACAAAATTGTAATAAATTCTAAAGATTGTGAGAATTCTTTCTCACTGCTAATTGGCATTCCAGAAGAACTCTGCCAGTACATACCAAGTAAAAAAGAACGTCAACCATCTCTTCTAAATTTGGCAACTGCAGGAGTTGAAGGTCCAAAATGTTCCTCTTATTTAATTCCATGTCAAGTTCAGCAACTTCCTGGTTGATGGACATAAGCTTTCCATACCCCCTTTCAGCTTCCCGATGGAAGATTTCCAGGGACATTCAGAATTATCTGACTTTCTGAAACCCATTAAAAAGCCTGAGTGGTAGAGAGGCTGTAATGGTTATCTTGCACATCCAGAAGCCAGCTGTCCAAATACTCATCGTATCTCGCAGCAGCTCGACTCTGCTGCCTCCTTGTTTCTGAGATGTTTCTCCGGGGATCAGTCACATTGCCTGGGCAGAGGGGAAGTAGCACTGATTCTGCTTCTCAAGTCACCCGTCCCACATGGGGCACAGTCATTTCTAACAAAAGAGTTGGTGAGGCACCTGTCATTTGCAGGGCTTAGCTGTTGGCATATGTGAAGAGGCCCCATGAACACGTGTCCACACGGAGGACCTGCTGTGGTATCTGCTTAGTTTCAGTCCAGTTGTGAAGCATTAGTGCAGCATGTTTCATTGTGGTGAAATTCTTTCTAAAGCTGGTTAATGATCCACAGGGCCTTTCGATAGGCCTCACCAGAAAGCATGCAGTGTCCCATCAACTCTTTCTTTATTTACCACTGCTGAAGACCTGGAATGGGCCAGTGAAGGGGAAATAAAGGACACTTAAAGCGCCATTTTTTTTTCAAGATCCTAACATATTTTGGTTGGATTTTTAAAGAACAAACAGGTCATTTGAAGAAATTTACTGTTGGATATGAGGGCGATCTGGCACCCCATTGATCTCCAGGGTTGAAGAAATTTACTGCCATTTTGGATTAGCTTAATAATTGTTCATATTAGAGTATTGTGTGATATCTCAAATCATGTATACAGTGTGCATTGATAAAAGCGAGGTAGAGAGCATTTCCTTCTCTTGATCATTTATTTATATTTGGAGACTGTAAGGTCTTTTAGAGCTTTATAAAATATACACTAAATTATTGTGAATTATAGTCATTCTACTGTTATTCAGAACAACAGATCCAATTACTCCTTCTTAATATGTTTGGTACTGTTATAAAATTTCTTACTTTTTTATCTCCTTCTACTCCTTCTTAGCTTGTAATGATTGCTATAGTATATCAGCAGCTTTTCCAGTCCTAATATGAGAGAGAACACAAATATCTGTCTGTGTCTGGCTCACTTTATTAAATATCCTCCAGTTTTATCCTTTTTCCTGCAAAAGACAGGATTCACTTGAAGGCATTTTATCTAGATGAACCATACTTGTACTTTTAAGTATTTCACGGTTATGACAGATAGAGTTTATTCCTAGCAATTTTAAAACAGTTTTCTTCATCTTAAACTGTAACTATCTGGAATGGAAAACGGAAATAATATATAATATATGCCTTTAAACAAAACAGTCCTCTGTTCTAGATTTTTTTAGATTCAAGAACTTCTATGTTGAGACATTTAGGTTGTTTCCAGTATTTTCTAACAACACCTAATTATGAAATCTACAAATATATACTTACATATTACTGGAGGTATAGATGAGAAGAACATTATAGCTGTAAGTCAACATAAACATACATAAATTTGTTAAATATTGCCAGTTTCACCTCTACTGGGATTGAATCATTTTGTATTTCCCTAGTAAGGTAAGAAAGTGGTGTTTGATCCGTTTTTAAAAAATTGAGTCTTTTGATACATTTTACATATATATTATGATTACATTCAACATTAAAAATTTGTACCTGTACATGACATAATTTGATTCTCATTTTTCCCCTTTCCCCTGCCCACCCTACTGCCCCAACCCCCTATGTACAAAAGCTTTGGTCCCACTTTTTTATTTTTACTATCAATTTTTTTCTTTCTCTTCTTTATTTTCCCCTACCACCTCTTATCTTGTCCCCTTGAACATTTTCTTCCTATTTTGCAATATTGTTCATACATTCTGGACCTCATTTATGCCTTTAGTTTCACATACTAGAGAAATGATATAGTATTCACATTTCTGTGTTCTATTTATTTCACTTCTGATTATGTACTCAAGGTACATTGATTTGAGTATAAATGACTCAAACTTATCATTCTTTATGGTAGAGTTAGCAAAACAGAACAAAACAAAACATATTTTCTTTATCCAGTCTCCCATTGATGGACATTTGGGCTGTTTCCAAGATTTAACTATTGCAAATTGAGCAGCTATAAACATGGGTGCACATATTATCACTGTGACATGAATCTTTTAATTCTTTCATGTATATACCTAGTAAAGGAATAGTTGGGTCATATGGGGCCTTGAGTCTTAGATTTTTAAGGAATTTTCACACTGACTGCACCAGTCTACATTCCCACCAAGTGTGGAGAAGGGTCCCTTTCTCCCCACAGCCCCGCCAGCATTTGTTATTGGTTGATTTCATGATAGCACCTATTCTTTCTGGAGTGAGATACAATCTCAGTGTTGTTTTCATTTGCATCTCTTGAAGGACCAGCGATGTTGAACATTTATTCATATGTTTCTTCCCTGCCTTTATGTCTTCATCTGAAAAATACAGTTTCTTCAACAAAATGTGTAGTGACACTTTTGAATTGCTAACTGATAAGTGAGAAATGGCCTCAGTGTAGTTTAAATATGAATTTCTTCCATCATGGGGAAATATTTTTGCCACATAGTGAATATCTACCACTGGTCAATCATATGTCTATTTTACTGATCATGTCCTTTTCTAATTTTGTCTTTGTTGTTCTAAATATATCCTCTTCAAGTGATATATTTAAGAGTGTTTCCTCCAAATTAAAAAATGTTTATATTTTTAATGTATTTCTCTTAATGTAAAATAATTGTTTTAGAAGTTATATCAATTTAAACTAGGTTTCCCCATTTTAAGGTTGTAAGTGAAATCACATGTATTTTCTTTGATAACTTAGATGTTTTCAATTTTTGATCTCTGTTTCATTTGAAGTTTATCTAGTGTTTAGTGTGAACTATGCATCCAATTTTATCTTCTTTTTAAATAATTTTTCAGTGTTCCTTATATCATTTGCTAAAAATTCTGGATACTGGCACAGATGAGTATTACATTGCTTCAATAATATATGATTTAAGTGTGTTTTACTATCTCATAAAATCATTTTTAGAGTTTTCTCAAATATTCTGATGTGCCTACTTATAAAATTTCAATAAATCTGTATACATTCAGGAAATAAAATTTTGGTATTTTAATTCCACTAAATTCACATAAAAACTTGAGACAGCTATTATTTTATGAGACTCATGTGTTTTGGTATCTTTGAGAAATAATTTTATAGTTTTTATTATGTAAGTATTGCATATTTCTTGGTAAGTTTATTCCTTACAATTTTTTCTGTAGATATTGCAAATGGGATTTTCTTCAGTTCTGTTATATAAATAAAAAATTACTGTTATATAAGTGGAGTCTCTTAAATAAAGAAGAATAAAACCAAGTCATTTTCAGGAAAGTGAATGGAACTAGAGGTCATGATGTGGAGTGCAAAAAGCCGGACATATAAAATCAGATGTTCCATGTTTCTCTCATATGGAATGTAGAAAGTAAATAAGGTTTCATAATTAGAAAATAAAGACAGAAGGGTATAATGCCAGGAAATGGGAAGAAAGTGTACAAATAGGAAGGGGAATAAGGGATGTGGGAGGAAGCAAGGAAGGAAGGAACAAGGAAAATATTTGAAAATGGAAATGGAAGCAAAACTTTTGTACATAGGAGACAACTAGGGGGGTGGTATAAAATAAAATTTATTTTAAAAATAAAGTTAAAAAATTAAATTAAAAATAGATCTTGGAAAAAAATAAGAGAAATGATGTGAAAGTAAAATAGAGACTATTGCAAAGAAGAGATTTGGGACAGGGAAGAGGAGGAAACAGAAGGGAGAGAATTACCAAAGCATGTTACATGTATGTATGAATATGCCAAACTAAAATTCACAGTTCTGTATTAATAATATTCACTAGCAAAAGATAAAAGGAGTCTGGGCATTGCAGCACCTCTCTGTAATACTAGAGTCTGGGGCACAGAGGCAGAAGGATCACAATTTTAAGTCCATCATGGGAACTTATCAAAACTCTGTCAGAATGTAAAAATTACAAAAGGGTAAATGTCACTCAGTGCAGTGGACTTGGGTTCAATCCTAGTGCCACAATAAATGAATGAATGAGTGGAAGCTTTTAGTTTTTGTATGTAAATATTTAATTCTAATTGAGTGAATTTTTTATTTGCTATATTAGCGATTCTCTGACTTCTGCTATGTCTTCAAAAAGACTAGCTTCTTCATTTACAATCCTTTTCCTTCTCATTGTTCTTACTTGATCACATTCATTAAAAACTTTAATAGTGATAAGTAGAGGTGACAAGTTCTAGTGTGACAAGAAAAATAAAAATTTCCATTACTCATGGTTTTCTTTGCTTATTGTTTTGTCTTTAAGATTTCTAATTTATTTCACTTGAGGTGACATTTCTTACATACGACAGAGAGGTTTTCTTTTGGGAAATTCCCATGTTTTATTGAATAGACAGCTAAGCTATTGCTATTTTGTCTTAAGGAAGTGGGGTGCAAGAATTCATTGGAGTCGGGGGATTATCAATTATGTGTAGTAAAAGAACACTTTATCTTAATACATTGTACTGTTTATATCTCTAGATGTTATATGGTTGGCTTTAATTGAATTACTTGAGGGGCACAATGAATTTTTTAAATGCTTGCATTTTGAGGAAAGATAAGTACCTCAAAGGAATGTAAAAAGACTTGAAATATGTTGCTATAACTTTTATATATCAAGGGCTTAAAATAAGGTCAAACCCCAAGGTTATAAAGTTTATAAAACTTAAGGGATTGTGGTTTCTACTTTCATATTTCTAATGTCTTGTTGAGCAGACACTGAAACTCTTTGGAACTCAGTTCCCTTATTTGGAAGTGGAGCATAAAAATAGACCTGCCACTTCTCTTTCAGAATTTTGTTAGCTTCTCCACTATGAGAAATCTTGACTAACTCAAATATCATCTTTCCCAGTATTAAATAATTATGGATATGATTTTTGGCTTTTCAAATCTCTCATTATTGTTTCATGAATTTTAAAAAATTGAATTCTTTATTGGTACATTTTATATACACATCATGATCACACTCATCATTGAGAATTTGTACCAGTATATGACACAACTTAATTCTCATTTTTTTTCCATTCCCCTACCCATCCTACAACTCCCATCCCCTTAAATACATGTGCTTTGTTTCCCTTTTTTTTTAACATTACATCTTTTCTTTTTCTGGTTACTTACCCTTAACCATTTCCACTGAATATTTTTTATTTCACAATATTTATCATACATTCTAGAACTCATTTACATCTTTAGATTTTCATACCCAAGGAAAGATGTGGTATTTACACATCTGGAACCTGTTTATTTCACTTATGAGTATGTCCTTAAGTTACATCCACTTGAGTATAAATGACTCAAATTTATCATTCTTTATGACAGAATAATACTCTATTTTATTTAAAAAACATCTTTATGCAGTCTCCAGTTGATGGGCATTTGGGTTGTTTCCAAGATTTAGCTGTCACAAACTGAGCTGCTATGAACATGGGTGCACATATGTTGCTATGATATAAATCTTAATTCTTTCATGTATATTCCTAGCAAGGGAATAGCATGGTCAAATGGGACCTCTAATCCTAGTTTTTTTAGGAACCTCCACGCTGATTTCCACAGTGGTTGTACCAGTCTACATTCCCACCAACATTGGAGAAGGATTTGTTCCTTGCCACAGCCTTGCCAGCATTGTTGTTGGTTAATTTCACAATAGGAACCATTCTTAAAATTTCAGTGTTGTCAGCCAGACATAAAATCTCAGCGTTGTTTTCATCTGCATCTCTCAAATGATCAGTGATGTTGAGGATTTCTTCTTAGACTTCTTAGCTGCTTTTACTTCTTCCTCTGAAAAGTGTCTATTCACTTCAGATGCCCACTTTTTTTTTTTTTTTTTGAGACAGGGTCTCGCTTTGTAGTTCAGGCTGGGCCTGAGCTCACTATGTAGCCCAGGCAAGCCTCGAACTCAACAATCCTCCTGTCTCTGTCTCCTGAGTGCTGGGATTACAGGCGTGAGACCCCACACCCCCACTGTGGTATGTGTTATTGATTGCTGGTGGGTGTGAGTCACCACGCCCAGCATTGTATGTGGTTACCCGGGATCGAACTCAGGACCTTACACTTGCGAGGCAGGCACCAGAAACACTGAGCTAAATCTCCGGCCTTCAGATGCCCACTTTTGAATTAGGTCTTTAAATTTGGGGGGAATGGATTTTTTAAAAGCTCTTTATATATTCTAGACAGTAATCCTTTTTCTGAGAAACAGCTGGTAAAAATTGTTTCCCGTACTGCTTGTCTTTTAGCTTTGCTGCTGGTTTCTTTTGATTTGCAGAAGTTTTTTTTTAATAGGATGAGATCCCATTTGTTAATTCCTTCTGCTAGTTCTATGCTATGGAGGTTTTGTTCATAAAATCCCTCAGCCAATGTCTCCAAGAGTTCTATCTAACATACTTTGCAGCAGTTATAGTGTTTCTGTTTTAATATTTAGGTCTCTAATCCACTCTGATTTTAGTTTAGTGCAAAGTGAAAGAGATAGGTCTAGCTTTAGTCTTTGGTGGATTAAAGGTAAGATTTCCCAGCACCATTTGTTAAAGAGGCTGTCTTTCATCCATTGAGGATATTTGGCTCCTTTGTTAAAGATGAGGTAGCTTAGTGTATCTGGAGTAGTTTCTGGGTCTTCTAATGTATCCCACTGGTCTTCAGGTTTGGCCAATACCATGCAGTTACTTGGCCAATTACTTGGCCAATACCATGCAGTTTTTACCATAGTGGCTTTGTCATATTGTTTCAAGTTGGGGGATCATGATACTCCTTGCCTTGTCCTTGTTGGTTAGAATTGCTTTTGCTACTATAGTCCTTTTGTGGTTCCAAATGAATTTTTGGATGATGTTCTCTAGCTCTGTGAAGTATGCTGTTGGGATTTCAATTGGTATTACGTTGAATTTATGTGGGAGTTGAGGGAGTATAGCCATTTTGATGATAATGGTTCTTACCCAGGAAAAAGAGATATCTTTTTATTTTCTGATATCCTCTTCATTTCCTTTCTCAGAGTGCTGTAACATTCAGAGTAGAAGTCTTTCACCTTCTTTTTTAGATTGATTCCTAGATATTTCATTTTTTTTTGGATGCTATTGTGAAAGGGATTGACTCCCCAATTTCTCTTTCAGTGAGTCTGTTGTTTGTGTATACAAAAGCTATTGCTTTTTGAGAATTGATCTTGGGATTTTTTTTTTGAGACAGGGTCTCACTTTGTAGTTCAAACTGGATCTGAGCTCACTATGTAGCCCAGGCAAACCTTGAACTCAGCAATCCTCCTGTCTCTGCCTCCCGAGTGCTGGGATTATAGGCATGAGCCACCACGCCCAGTGAGAATTGATCTTGTATCTAGCTTCACTATTAAATTTGGCAATTAAATCTAGCAGTGTTTGGGGGGGCATTTTGGATTTTCTATATAGAGTATCATGTCATCAGCACTATATTGAGCAGAAGTGGTGATAGTGGGATCCTTGTCTTGTTCCTAATCTTAGTGTGAAAGGTTTTAGTTTTTGATCATTTAGAATGATATTTGATGTTGGTTTCTTGTAAATTGTTTTTATTAGTTTGAGATAATGTCAATCTATTCCAATTTTCTGTAGGGTTTTGATATAAATTGGTGTTGGATTTTGTCAAATGCTTTTTCTGCATCTATTGGGATGACTATATGGTTTTTGTCTTTGAGTCTGTTTTTGTAGTGTATTGTTTATTGATTTATGTATGTTGAACAATTCTTGCATCCCTGGGATGAATCCAACTTGATCTTCCTCATGATTCTCTGTATTATATTTGCCAGTATCTTATTGAGGATTTTTGCATTAATGTTTATTAGGGAAATTGGCCTGTAGTTCTCTTTTTTTGGTTGGGTCCTACTCTGCTTTTGGAATCAATGTAATGGTTGCTTCAATGAATGTGTTTGGGTGTACTGCTTCCCATTAAATTTCATTAAAAAGTTTGAGAGGTGGTGGCATCAACTCTTCTTTGAAAGTTTTGTAAAATTCAGCAGTAAAGCCACCAGGACCAGGGCTTTTCTTTGTTGATAGGGATTTTTAAATTAAATCTTCAACTTCATGGATTGATATTGGGGTATTTAACATTTTTATATCTTTATTCAACTTTGGAATTACATATGTGTCTGGGAAGCTATCCATTTCTCTTTGCTTTCCATCTTATTAGAGTACAAATTTTCAAAGCAGGTGTTTATTTTTCTCTAGATTTCCAGTGTATCTGTGGTGATTTCCCCCTTTTCGTTCCTAATAACATGGATCTAAACCTTTTCCTTCCTTTGTTTGACAAGATTGGCTAAGGGTCTGTCAATTTTTTTTTATCCTTTCAAAGAACCAATTCTTTGATTAATTGATTTTTGTATTGTTCTCTGAGTATCTATTGCATTAATTTTTGATCTGATTCTTATTATTTCTTCCCTGGTATGAGCATTGGTTTGTCTTGCTTCTCTTTTTCTAGTAGCTTGAGGTCCAACATTAGGATATTTACTGGAGCTTACTCTGTTTTCCTAGTATACATGTTCAGTGCTATGAGTTTTCCTCATAGAACTGCTTTCATCATGCCCCATAAGTTTATGTATGTTGCATTGGAATTATAATTTAATTGTAGAAATTCTTTTAATTTCTTCTGTGACCCATTGATTGTTCAGAAGAGTGTTGTTCAGTTTCCATGTGTTTGTGAAGATCTTGGAACTTCTTTTGCTATGTAACTCCAATTTCAAGGCACTATGGTCTGACAGTATATGAGGGATAACTTCAGTTCCTTTGCATTTACTTAAACATGTTCTATGAGCTCATATGTGCTCTATTTTGGAGAATTACCCATTGGCAGCTGAGACAGACATATATTTTGACTTTTTGGGCTCAAATACTCTTTAGGCATCTATTAAGTCCATTTGTTCAAAGGTTTGGTTCATTTCAAGTATTTCATTATTGATTTTTTTTTGTACAGTTGATGTGTCTATTTGTGACAGTGGAGTATTAAATTCCCCTACTATTATTGTATCAGTACTTTTTCTGTGTTTTTTAAAATCAATTTATATTTGTTTTATATAGTTGGGTGCACTGGAATTTGGTGCCTAAATATTTATGAATGTCATCTCTTTCTCTTGGATTGTTCCCTGTACAAAAATATAGTGTCCTTCTTTGTTTTAAGCAGTTTTGGTTTGAAATTTATTTTGTCTGTAAGTAGTATAGCCACTCCTGCTTTTTTGCATTTTCCGGTAGCATGGAGAATTGCTTTCAGTACTTTTACTTTCAGTCTATGACTTTCTGAATTAGGTGTGTTTCTTGTATGCAGTAGATTATAGGGTCTTGTTTCTTAATCTATTCTGGCAGTCTATATCTTTTAATTAACACATTGGGTCCATTGATATTTATGGCTATTACTGAAATGGAGTGATTTTGAGTTATTGTGATGTTCTTCTATTCTTGGCTCTTTTATTCTTTGCCTCTGGTCCTTTCTATCCACTCAGTTTCTTTCCTTGTTCAATAGATTCACTGTATTGGGTCTTGTGCGTTTGTGACCATCATTATTTTTTTCCAAGATATTTTTTACAATTTTTTGGAGTGAAGATTTTTATTTGTGAAGTTTTTCAGGTGTTCTTTGTAATGGAAGTATCTTATTTCCCTGTCAATTTTGAAAGATATTTTACAGGATGCATCCATCTAGCTTGGAGTTTGTTTTCTTCCAAGTCTTAAAACATGTCCCTCCAGGCTTTTCTTGCATTGAGTGTTTGGGTTGAAAAGTCTGCTGTGATCCTGATAGGCTTCTTTTGTATGTGATTTTTTCCTTTTGTCTAATTTTAGTATTTGTTCTTTTGTTGGATATCTGGGACCTTGATAATTATATGCCTACATAGAGATTTTTTTTTAAAAATATCACTGCCATTTGGAGTCCTGAATGCCTCATTTATCTGTATGTCCCATTCTTTTCCTTTTCCTGTGAAGTTTTCTGCCATTATATCTGGAACAGTTTTTGAGACAGGGTCTTGCTTTGTAGTTCAGGCTGGTCCTGAGCTCACTGTGTAGCCCAGGCAAGCCCGGAACTCAGCAATCCTCCTGCCTCTGCCTCCCGAGTGCTGGGATTACAGGCATGAGCCACCACGCCCAGCACTGTGGTGTGTGGTATTGATTGCTGGTGGGTGTGAGCCCACCATTGTATGTGGTTACTGGGGATCAAACTCAGGACCTTGCACTTGTGAGGCAGGTGCTGGAACCTCTGAGCTAAATCTCTGGCCCCCAACTGGAATAGTTTTTTAAAACAATGTCTTTTGCACTGTCTTCTGCTTCCTCAGTGACTCCGATCAACCTTATGTCATTGTTCTTTGAATCATCTAGGAGCTGTTGGATTGATTTCTCATGATCCCTTGACATTTTCCATAAATTACACCTTTTCTGTTCATTGGCTGTGATCCTGTTCTCTAGGTCTGACATTTGATCCTCAGCTTCATTCATCCTACTTCCCAAACTTTCATTTGCATTTTTAATCACCTCAAACTCTGTTTGAAACTGTTAAAAAAGTTCCATTGCTTTTGTTATGTCAGATTCTCTCATGCCCCTGAACTCTTCTTTAGTGTTATTAATCATATCTTTCACTATGGAGAGTATCTCTGTTTTCATCTCAGAGATTATTTCTGATTTCCATTTTACTAGATCTGCTTTTATTACTATCTCAGAGAGTCCTGGTGGTTGCACTTCAGATTGCTCCATTTCCCTTTTCCCTGAATTCTCCTGTGGTGATGTTCTCTGTATCTGGGTTTTTGAATTTTTTCTCATTTCTATTCCTTTGTCATTGCTGATGTTATTCATTTAACTCCTTGCCTGGCATCTCAGCCATGTTTGTTCTGAGTCTCTTTCTTCCCTTAGGAGATGGCTACTTCCTGGGTTGTCCTCTTTGAATCTGTAATGGTGCTTAAGCAATCTCAGTCCTGGCATGCCATGGTAGGTATTTGAATAATCACATTATTTTTATGGATGTAATACAATTGGTATCATCAACTGTATTGAACACAGCACAGGAAATGACAAGCTTTGGCAACTATTATCCTGATACTATTTTTTTTTTTTGAGACAGGGTCTTGCTTTGTAGTTCAGGCTGGCTCTGAGCTCACTATGTAGCCCAGGCAAGCCTCGAACTCAGCAATCCTGTCTCTGCCTCCCGAGTGCTGGGATAACAGGCGTGAGCCACCACGCCCGGCACTGTGGTATGTGGTATTGATTGCTGGTGGGCGTGAGTCTCCATGCCCAGCATTGTATGTGGTCACCGGGGATTGAACTCAGGACCTTGCGCTTGCGAGGCAGGTGCTGGAACCACTAAGCTAACCCTCCGGCCCTATCCTGATACTTTTAATCTCATGAGTTACATCTATGACCTTAAGCCAAAATTAAGAATAAATGAGAAATGTTTTTACAACATACAGGTCCTTAAAAATAGCAACCCTACCCTCTGGGAATAAAAAAATCACTGGGGAATTGGGTAGGTGGAGAGATAGAAGAGCAAAACATTAAAATAGGGTTAGGAGATCTATAAAGATCACATAGACCTTGAGATCCTTATAGATGCTAGAGGACAACAGAGGTAAAGGGACAAGTATAAGCAGAGACAACTAAGAACCACAGGACCCCTGGCAACTGTGTACACCCTCCTATAGTAATACAGAAAAAAGAGAAATTAGGGAAGACTGAAACCCTTTTATTTCTACGTATTGATTCTGATTAGAGGAGAGGAGAGGATGAGGGAACAAGAGAAGAATAAGAGTACCTAGAAGCAACAGGAAACTAGAGACTCTTTTTCCTCTTCTGTAAAAATGAGAATAGTTTAGAGGAGGAAAAACCCAAAGTGGGACAGATTCAGCAACAGCAGAGTTGAGAAATTAAAAAAAGAAAGTTAGATCAGAGCACAGAAAGAAAAGGAATAACAACAGCAGCAACAACAAAAATAAAGCAAAGCTAAGAACACTGCCATAATGGCTCTTCACAATGTGGATATTTTGTCTCCTGTATATTATGGGCAGTAGCAAGCAGATCAAAGCTGATTAGTCACAGGGAGACCACTGTCATCCTTTTTCTAGGTTCTGAGTATAATGCCTGAGTTGAGCTCAATGAGTTCCTACAGGCTTGAACTCTGCAAGAGTCAAAGATCTTATGGGTGGAACTGATTCCACTTATTCACCAATGGCTGTAGTCAACAGGATTCCTTCACTCTTCTAGTGAGTGTTTTCTTCACTCACTGGACTGGTAGACTGGGTGGACGAACTCACTGAAGGCCTCTGTGTAGGTTCCAATATGACAGCCACACTTATTCAGTGTCCACAGACAAGCAGGTGGTGTCTTTGGAGGCTCTTGCTCATATAACAGTTGTGTCCAGTTTGGCTCACAAGGAAATGGAGATTACAAGGCCTTCTTGTCTTGCACTCACTATAGAAGAGCTGTAGGCCTGAGCACTGGACAATAGCACCCCACCCCCTTGTTGCTGAGATTCACTGTGTGACTACTGTCGTGTGTTACCTGCCTGGTCTGTCTCTGTGGGCCTCTGACATGGTCCCAGCAGCAGGAAAGCTGCAGGCCTGGGGGTACCAGTTAATGGCAGTTGGCTTCCTTGTTGCCAAGATCCAGTGCATGAATGTCACAGTGTCCTACCTGCCTGGTCTGTCTCCAAGGGCCTCTTTGTTTCATTAACTTTATGCTCATCCCACTCATCCTTCTGTTTCTTATCATTCTGCCTGTTCTCTTTCCTTGTTACCTCCTCTGCTTCTGTCAGGTCCATCTGGTGCACATGTTACTATAGTAGATACAATTTACATTTTTCTCTGTAATCATAACTTGTTCCTAAAAACTTAGTGTGAAGGATTCACTTCAATGGATATGCTCAGTTATACCATACTTAGACTACTGTTTCATTTTTATATTAATATTCTTCAACTACATTATATTCTCTGGAGTCTGACAGTATCATCCTTGTGCCTCTCAAATCCTCATGCCTCAGAATAAATGTTAAAAAGATTCTGTTCATTTGAAATCTGTGTATCTTGATTAATTTTTGGACCATGAATTTTTTTCAGTTATTTTTTTCTTACTGAGAGAAGTAAAACAAATCGCTCACCTCATAGGATCCAGGAATCAGGCAGAGTTAGCAAGAGCCAGAGAGAGGAAGAGGCCAGAGATGAGACTATCCACTCTGGGTGACTGCTCCAGTGACCTAATTCCTCCCAGCAGGCCGCACTTCCTAACAGCATATTCAGCTGTGAAGTTATCAGTCTGTCAGTGAGGTTCGGCCACTCAGATCTCATCACTTTTCTAGAGCTCTACCTCAGAGCACAGGAACCTATGGGAAACATTTTAATCGATACCAAAACACCTATTTAGTTTTTGTTTATTTTTGGTGATGTTCTTTTAGGAACTTTGCTTTTTTTTCAGTTTGGGCCATTCAAGGCTTATTTTCAAAGAGTATACACCAAAACAGCTCTATCTGTTTTTCAAACAGTGAGATATTTCCGTGTCAGAAGGAAGGTGTTATAATGCCATCTACAAATAGGCACTAAAATTAGTTCTATAAGTTTATGCTCAGATGTATTAACTAAACATCACTACAGGATATTGTGACAGCCATTGATAATGGAATTTCCTTTGTCATAACATTTGAGAAGCACTGGCCAGTTAGACCAATTTAGCAGTGTAGTATTCACAATGTCCTGTGTGATTTAGGCTAATATTTCATGTGTTCCTTCAATAATTGACACTGTTAGAACAATGCTCCTTGGACAGATTTGCTACTGAATTATTTTGATGTTTGCAAAATCAAGAATCAACAGGAAAATCTGAAAACCAACTGTTTGTCTCCTCTGTTAATGTCACTACTTCATCTCAAAGTCATATTTTCCTTTCCTTTTTATGCAGTAAATCTCTTCACATCTTTTAATAAAAACCAACACAGGTAAGAAAATCTCCATGTCCTTGCATTTTTTT
>PVIC010001968.1:0-83125 GCA_004025085.1 Thryonomys swinderianus
AATGTATTTTATTTTCTTCCCTAATGTATTCATTAGACTTTGCAAATTGTGTTTCTCCCACTTATGTATTATATTATAATGGGTGGAGCTTAATTCAGTAAAGCAGTTCCTATAACTGTTGTGCTTTTTATAGCATTCAACAGAACTGTCTACAAAATGGGATCACGGGCAGTTGGCACTTGCAAAAGAAGTCATTAAGGACTTGTTCTAAACAATTCATTTAGTTGTTTGCTGATTCTATGAAAGAAAGAAAAAGATAGTTGGATTGATTCTTTCATAACGCTCAAGTTCTTTTAAAGCCTCTCACTTGAGGGTAATCAAACACCCAGGTAACTACGTACCACTGTTTTACTTCACACATGTCATCTGCAAAAAAAAGTGAAATAGAAAATTTTGCTCTATCAGAATATCATAATGAACTTCTTCCAAATTATAGTTCACAATTCTCTACATAGATAAGTGTACAATGCAAGCTCCTAATTTCTAAACAGGGAGTAGTGAAAACTGTCTTATAGAGAAAGGTGAATAATTTTAAAATGTCATCAATATTCATACAATGCTAGTAAAAAAATATAGAAAAGTGGCAAAATTGGTGAGGCATCTGTAAACAAAAAATTCCTTAAGGCCATCAATCAAAAATGATTTCCTTCTTGCTGACAGTGATTAAAAAATATATTTCTAGACAGCTGTGTGTGTAGCTCAGTGATGTACCTCAGTAGAACTTCCCTAGTGTGAAGGAGGCCCTGGGTTCCTTCCCCACCACTGCTCACCTGTGTGTCTGTGTGTGTGTGTGTTTCTAGTTTTTATTTAAAGAAACTATAATGCATAAATAGAAATCCAGAAGGAAAAGCAATTAGAAGAAAATACACTAAAATATTAGCATTATTATTTCAGATAAATAAAGATGCAATTTTAATCTCCTTCTGTACATTTGTTTCTAATCCAACACAAGTTACAAAAGAAAAAAAATGACAACTTTGTAGTCTGGAGTAGTCAGGGAAGTGGACTAGTCACCAAGGGTGGAAGCAGAGAAAGATGTGGTGTCACAGGCAGCAGCAAGAAGGTCGGCCACAATCACCCTCTAAGAACTGGCCCAGCATTTAGAAAACAGCCCTGGCACTGACAGAGTGAGTCCACGAAGGGTACGAAGGGCACAAAGGGTACGACTACCTGGACTGCATAACCACAACAGCACCTGGCAGGCGGCACAGAGCTGTGAGAAAAGGCACCAGTCTTGCTTGCTGAACCCTGCCTGCAAAAGGCTTTTCAAGGCCGGAGATTCAGTTCACTGGTTCCAGCGCCTGCCTGGCAAGCACAAGGTCCCTGGTTCCATCCCCAGTAACCACATACAACAATACTGGGCGTGGTGACTCCCTCACACCCACCAGCAATCAGTACCACACATCACAATGCTGGACATGGTGGCACATGCCTGTAATCCCAGCACCCGGGAGGCAGAGGCAGGAGGATTGCTGAATTTGAGATCTGCCGGGGCTACACAGTGAGCTCAGGGCCAGCCAGAAGTATAAAGCAAGACCCTGTCTCAAAAAAAAGGCTTTTTGCAATTTCTTTGACAAACACTAATGTCAATAATTCATGAATGCAGGCCACCCGGGCACAACTGTATCATAGAAACACAGTTCATTTTTCAAATAAGAGAATGGACTCCTGCCTCCTTCCTCTCAGAAATAAAGTGAAAAGACATTTCTACCTTCAGGGCTGATTACTTCTGACCCATGTGAACTTCTCCAAGGCCTTTGGCATTATTATTTTGAATTTTTAAGTTCCACTTATTGTTATTATGGATTCTTCAGGTTCAACCTGCAGCCTTTACCAAATGAAGCTACTTGATCGTCCCCGCTCTTGTGTGATGCAGATTCCTGAGCTAGACCATTTCCTATCCCTCATGCTGCGTCATCTTACAACTCTTGGTTTATGTTTTCAAGTGAGAGAGCCAATTTTCATGAGGATAAAATTATATTAACTCATCAATTCAACAATACTTTCTAACAGCCCATCAGGAAGAGAGCGGTGACCAAAAATGACCCACATATATATTTTTACCTACCGGTGTCCAAAGCCTTCTTTTTAAATCTTAAATCACTACCAACTACCACAAACTAATGTTACTCAGAGTCAGCGAACAGTCATATTTCAAAATTATTTCTCTCTTGATAGCACTGCAATGAACAGAAATGTAAACGGAGAGATTCGTTTCAGTGTCCCAAAGCTCTGGAAAACCAGAAGAAGTATTTCTTCCCTCCCCAAACTGCTCAGATGTGTTTAAGGACAGCATCTATCACCCCATTAAAGATAGCAAGAGGGGTTCCAATTACAAGACTTTCAATAACTTTATCCGATGAATCACACAGGAGACAAATTACTCTCAGACAAACTGCCAACAAGAAAAACCTGGTATTTCCTTTGTGCGATACATACTTCCAGAATAGAGCTCAGTGTGATTCCTTAATGGGAGTTATCTGAAATTCATGTAATTATCTGAATCCTTTAATAAGTAGCATTAAGTGACAAATTGACAAATCTACCAGCAGGGATTAACACTTTGGAGTATATAATGAGGTACTCAGAAGAAGCCAATTTAGCTCTTCCTAGAACTTTGTTTCCTGTCTGATCTTCCCAGACTGATGCTATCAGTCCTGTTAGCTGATGCCTGATGTAGTGAAAACACCAAACCAAACCTCAAGCAGTAACAGATTTGTTTTGTCCTTGGGACTGAATGCATGTGAACTACACACTGTACAACTGAGATACAGCTCCAGGCAATAAAGATATTTTCACACCATACAGTTAAAGATATGGTTCTGCCAACTGGAGGGAAGGTTGTGAAAATCAAACTCCAGCTATGTCAACAGAATGGCCCAAAAATTAAGTTACCAGATCTACAGACTTTCTTTGAGTTCCCTGCTGTGCTGAGAGCCAAAGGAAATTATCCCTCGGACACATTCCTCAGGCAAGAATGAGCTAACTGGGAATAGTTACTGGAGAGTTTACCAAACGGAGAGGGGCTTTCAGTGAGTTCAAATAAGGAAGGGAAAAACCGCAGCTTGGGTATGAAAATGTAGTACTAAGTTATTATCAATTTATAAGATTCATTATCTATTTTTACTAGTCCTAGCTAATTTCCTAAATTCTCTTGACATTTCACAAAGCACCAATCAATCTCACTTTTGTAGAAGTCTAAGCACAAAGCATGTTTCACTCTAAATGGATGAAAATTAATCTGAGGTCCTGCCTAGGGACTTGCTTTTAGACATTTTCATAATTAGTCATTTGCTATTGAATTTGAATATATATATATATATACACACACATATATATATATTTTTTTTCCTTCTCACTCCATTATAGCAAACGTCATATAAAATGGATGATTTGGAAATACAGGCTCTAAATACCTGGGTTATCATGCCTTAGGCAGTTGCTGAAGATATTAAGAAAGCTGAAAAAAAAAAAACTCACCCAACATTAGACCAGAAAAGCCACACAGTAACTGTCCAACATCATAAAACTGACACACATGTGGTGTCACTGAACATTCTTAGGTTGTTTCTACAGAGAGGAGGGTCTCACAGCCCCCACACGCAATACAGTGTGCTCCAACTCAGAACAGATGTAAACATGCTGCCTGGAAGCAGACTCCACATCTGGCTACAAATTAGTGAACTGGAACATTAAACATACTTACATGAAGAAGTATTTGCTCCTTCTGTTGACACTGATATTCTAATGGGAGATTCTATAAAACATAAAGGTGGAATGAAGATTGTTTGAGTCACGTACTCAGACTCTTAAAGATCTGCCAGACTTGGGTTTCATCTAGTAAAAGTGTATTAGAAAGCAACAGAAAAGCCAAAGCATTTCTAGCTCAAAAGAAGATATATATATAGCATTTGAAGTCCACAAAGGAGTATTTCTGTTGTTGAGACCCAAAAACTTGAAAGAGATAGAAATGAGAGGATCCATCTGCAGAGACATCCCACGTACCAACTGCTAAATGAACTCCAGAGAAACGTTGTTCTCACTAGGTCAAAGATAAAGAAATTCACTCTCTAGTGTGGGCTTGACTTTAAGAAACATAAAACTAAAGAGAACAACCCCATACTCAAAAAGAATGGTCAGTTTTCACACATACAAAAAAGAAAACCAAAGAGTGAAAATATTCCCAGGCAAGTTGGATCCACATAAACACCTTGACTAAACATAACAGGGAGGAGTTTATGCAAAGCTCTCTAGAGCAGTCACAGTAGTATCAAACAAAGCAAGCTAGATAAATAAACAACAGTTGGGTTGTACAGGAGCAAGATTCCATTAGGTGTAATGGAAGGAAAATCATTATTTTTGTATAGAGAGAAAATAAAATGAAACTCATGCATGGGGGAAAAAGCATGGAATCGAAGGGATTTCATTAGTAAGAAATCAGAAAGATTTAGTATCAAATAAGAATTGAAATCTAGCAGCCAGAAAATTGTATTAATCATAGATCAGGAAATACCAAAGTCCATCTAAATTCTCAGGGCAAGCAGCACATAAATTTAAAAACTCAAGTCCCTAGCAGCATCTACTGTGGTTAACAGATCATGAACACATTATTTAAATTACAGAAATGCCTGAATGAAAAATGATGAAATTCAGGCCATTCAATAATTCTATCTGCCTTTCCTCTATCCCTCTGACCTCCCACCCTTCCTCCTTCCTTCCTTTCTCTTTTCACTTTCCCTTCCTTCTCTCTTCTCTTCTTGGAAAAGAAATATCCCTTTAGATTCTGGGAGCTCTCTAGTTACGACACGTGCTTGCACTTCGTAACAAAACACGCTAACGAAATTTATGATTCTAAGGTATCTAGCCTCTATAATTTTAAACCATGACTTTGAAGGGAAGAGGAAACACTGTATATTTAAAAATGGGGGAAAAAAACTGTGTTAGATTGTATGGCTGCCTAGGGCTTTACCAGAGTGCAGACCATAGTTGTACCAACAAAGCTACAACATTAAACAGAGGATCATGAAGGACCTTCTGAGCTTGAAGTGTCTTCTCTTCTACTTCTTTTTAATTTTTTTTTTTTTTTGAGACAGGGTCTTGCTTTGTAGTTCAAGCTGGCCCTGAATTCACTATGTAGCCCAGGCAAGCCTCAAACTCAGCAATCCTCCTGTCTCTGCTTCCCGAGGGCTGGGATTACAGGTGTGAGCCACCACGTCCCGCACTGTGGTATGCCGTGTTGATTGCTGGTGGGACTGAGTCACCACACCCAGCATTGTATGTGGTTACCAGGGATTGAACTCAGGACCTTGCGCTTGCAAGGCAGGCACCAGAATCACTGAGCTAAATCTCCAGCCCCTTCTCTTCTACTTCTTGAGATGCAACTATATAACTTAATATTTCCTATCTTCGAACTAAGGAAAAAATAGTATCCCATTTCATGGTTTTGTTATAATTATTAAGTGAGATATAAAAAAAGAGGGGCCATGGAGCCAGGCCCATGCCCCTATTTTGTTACAATTATTTTTGTTATAATTATTAAGTGAGGTATAAAAAAAGAGGGGCCATGGAAAACCAAATTATAGTTGTATCATGGAAGTCAGTTTTCAATCTTCGCTCTCCAAAAACTTTCTTCCCAATAGATGCTGGTTGCTAAGTGACCTAGTATTCTGTTAACTGTACAACTGGAGAATAAAGAGAAATTTTTAAATATATGTGTATATGTAAATTGGACTGAGTAAATTGATAGCTCTCGGAGAAATCAATGAATTATGGTTACAGATGGATTAGCAGAGTTGGGTTGTAAATAGTTAATATCTTCCCAAACTACAGCTGCTCTCAGCAAACAGTATAGGCAAATGAGAAACCAGCTAAGCAACAGGTACGTCCTCCAGGACAGTGGCAGCAAGCCCACGGTACGCGGGCCTTAGCCAGCTGCTGTCACCGTGGTCTAAAGGAGTCCCCATCACTAAGCTAGGGAAACACTCTCGTGCTGACGGGTGGAAGGTAATAAGCACACGAGAGATGAACTATAAAGGTAAAACACTTGAGCTTGTTACCCTACTGGCTCCTTTATGCGTCTACTGTCACCAAGTAAAATCTTGACATAGATTCCTTTCTGTCAGGCACATTTCTAAGGTCCGAGCGCAGATACACAGCAAGAACCACTTTCCCTTAAATGAGGTAGAGGAGAACACTGGAAGAGAAACCAGGAGCAGCTGGAATTTGGATGAGGAAGGGGTCTGATTAGTAGATGAAGCAGCCAGCAGTTCGGTCTGTTTCTCCGGTTAGTACAACTGGCCAGGCTTACTTTCCTTACCTGAAGAAACATAGGCCCTTTCGGTGGAGGCCGGCATGCCCGTGATGAGCTCTGCAAAACAGAGAAGGCGATACGGTTTATGATAAACAGTCAGGGGCTGGGAGCCAGGTCTCCGGCACAGCCTGCCTCAGACTGCAAGGGCATCCCAAGGCAGGATAGGAAAGACGACACAGCCGCCACAGGGACAGTGGGAAGTGCAAGAAGATGTCTAAATAAACAGTTCTTTCTTCAGAAACAGGCCTGAGATGAGTAATTGGAAGTCACCACACCCACTGGGCCTGTGAAGTCCAGCGTAACGAACAGGTGGCAGCGGCGGCACTCCGAAAGGACAGTGGGGACAGAGAACCCAGGAAAGGCAGCACTGCAGGGGCACAGTGCTGAGGTTAGCGATCCCCGGACATTATATTTTTGTTCAAAACAGGAAACTAAAAAGCGAGTGTTGTTTCTAGCCGGGGTAGGTGAAAACCATCAGATTCTAGCGTGGAGTTCTACCTAAAATTAACGACGGTAAGTGAGGTGCCTGCCTCAGATGACAGATGATCCTGGCGAGGACAGAGCGGAAGTGCGAACCCTCATCCCGAAGGCGTGATAGAGAAAGCTGCACACGTGGGACATGTCACCACCCAGAGCGCTGTGACCACCCCATTCAACACTTCGCACTTGTCTTCTGACTGCCTTTGTGACAGAACAAAAGGTAGTTACACTCATGTTTTCTTCGGTCCTTACACAAAGGTTTCAGTTTGTTAGAATCTGCTATTTTCAACAGAGCAGGGAAAAGACACAGAGCTGCAGGGACGGCTGGCACTCGACCCAGGCTGGGGCGGCAGTCTTACCTAATGACCTAATACCATCTCACTCTCCCTACTCAAGACAACAAAGATTAAGCTGACTGTATCACACTATCTACTGTATGAAAGTTACTAAATCTGACTGAAAATCCTGAGGTCACATGTGCTATCAGTGTATGTCTGAATTAATACCCTCTTATCATAGTTAGACACCTTCATTATGAATAGCATCATATTTAACCATGGATACAACCATTTAGGCTTGCCAGGACTGGATGTGACTAGCAGGGAAGACTTGCTTTAAGCCGCGAAGTTTCTTCCATTTCTGAAGTTTCTCTGTAGACAAAAGGTTTTGTGGAACTGGGAGGAAAGAAAAAGCTATGTGAGTTCTAGTGCATGTGAAGGTCAGAAGGGTCCTTGCTGTGTGTCCTTCCGGTGCAAAGGATGTGAGGACACCCCCCCCCATGAAAGACCAGGACATATTTTTATCAAAGTCACCTACACCAGTTCTTACACCCACTGAAAACAGAACAAAGTGAGGGGGTGGGGAGAGAGACAGAGAGAGAGAGAGAGAGAGAGAGAGAGACAGAGAGAGAGAGAGAGAGAGAGTGGCACACCCTTGCACTATCTCAGGCACAGACACTTACAGCAGACATCCTGAGCCAGGAAGACAGAGATACTATTTCTCAAGCGGCTACAAAGAGCCTCTCGATTTGGACTGTGGAGAATGAAACTGTTCTTCTTTGAGAAGATGTAGGGAGGAAAACTTGTTCAAGATCCACAGGCTTTGCCTTTTTCTAAGAACACCGAGAGGCCCCATGTTTTCTAAGAGCCCGAAGAGAGAGAGAGAGGCCTCCTTCCATTAAGAGGCGTCAGCGCTTCCACAACCAGATGGACACAGTGGGCCCCAGGGTCACCAGAGCTGGGCACATCTCCCAGTCACAACTTGACGTAAAGAGTCCCTTTAAATTAATTTTTGACAAACTAAGTTGTTGTCTGCTGTGACCTCTCAAGAAAGAAAAAAATCCGAGCTTTTCTATCTCTAGCAAAAACAACCTCAGATTAGAGGAAAGGTTAACCGTAACATTTCCTTTTTTAATTGAATGCTACAAAAAATACCACAACAGGAGGTTGCTGTAATGATGCTTCTAGACACAGACATTTTAAAATAAACTCCTTTCCTAAAATTAGAGACTTAACCTGGAGACCTTGCTTTAAAAACATCTTGAGTGATTATGGTTTTAAATTGTGAAATTTCTGAATTAATCCTGGGGGAAACACAAGCTCAGAATTTAATGTGATTGAAAATATTTTTTATTATTCTTAAAGACTTAAAAAAATTAGTACTATAATCTCTTTGATACTTATTTAAGCAATATATTCTTAAAGTAATTTGGTATATGAAATTGTTAACTGATACAGGCTGCCCCCTTTCTTAGTGTAAATTAATGAGGATATAGGATCATCAGGAACTGCATACTACTAAGCACCTTCTGATAAACAGGTAAGTAAACGTAGGGGACATTGGTAAATTTGTAATGTCTGAATACTTTTACAATTACGTGGATCTGGTCTCCAGAAAGAGTAACCATAGCTGAAAAATGTATTCTGAAAAGAATTTTTCTAATTATTATACATAATTTGAGATTTCATCACGAGCACAATGAACTACATATAACTACTTAGCCAAATAAACATACAAATATGTATGTGTATGCAAATATACATGTGATGTGTCTGTATTTCAATATTCACTTACATGATTCCTTCTTTTCTAAAATTATAGATCACTATAGTGCCCCTGAAAATGTGACCAAGTGATGATCTTTGTGAAGTAGACACATTTTCATTAGCGCAGCTAGACTATCTCTGAGTTTCTGGATTTGTCTTGTTCTCGGTGAGGGCTTACTCTTCAGTAACTGAGAAACTGAACCTGGCCAGTGATCTAGACCAAGCACGATACCACGCACGGCCTGGGTATTCACCCTGCTCTCACGCATTAGCCTTTGGGATCCCACTTGACACAACCACCTGGAGACCGCGGCAGGACTGATGAAACCTCCTGTTCGTGCCTCTCACTGTCTCCTTCAGTTACACCTTCACTGACATCAATGCCATTCTACTGACACTGTCATTACGGGCAAGAGGATGAGGCTAAAGCCAATTTTTTGAAGAACCAATTGGTAATTTAATCAAATTTTATGAATGCAGTATTTCCTCTTCTCTTCTCAAGTGAGACAGCTACTGTATTGCTATAAGCCACCATCTCCTATGGGATCTTGAGTCTCATTCAAATAATTTTTCTTCTGATTAAAAAGAAAACTTAGAGAAGATACAATTTATGAGTTATATATTGTCCTATATTAATTTTGGAAAAGACTGCATGAAACAATTCATTTAAAAATCAGTTATGCCTAGGACTCTCACTCCTAGTCTAATGCCCAGGAGTCTTCATAGAGCTTGTTAGGTAAAACTTAATCGCTGTTAAGATTTGCTATAGAAAAACCAAATAAACTACAATTGGAGATGAACACACAGCACAAGCTGTGAAGCCCAGTGCATGGCAACTTTTAACTACCCCATCTATACGCATGAAAGAAACCTACTTGTAATTCGTCACATAATGATTATTGCCTATTAGGTCATTCTTTATATAAAAATTCAATGTTAAGACTTATATAGTGCTACAAGTAATTAACAGATTGCATAGATTTATATATGTCTACATATGGCAAATTCTTTTGCCCAATTCCAAATTAAGTCAAATTTAAAAGGCATTGGAAAAGGCAGAAAATACATAAATTTCTAAAATGGCACTTAGCAAAACGATCGAGAATGCATATGTTCTTTTCCAAATGTTAGAAAATAGTGGAAGAATGGTTATTATTTTGCTTGAGCATGTAATAACTCACAGGGAATTATCTCCTAGAGAGTGGAGAAGACTGAGAGATCAGGATGGCTCCACATTTTGTTTTCAGGGAAAAGAGGGTGTCTTCCACTGCGTAAAACACACTGTCCTTTTAGGTCATGGTGCCCATGGTGCCCTGGCGGACAGCACGTGCTGCTTGGCTGAGCGGCGGCGGGCATCTCACTAACACCGGAGGACTCGCAAGTGCTCTAGGTCTTCTGATGTGGTGCAGCACAGCAAATCCTGCTAACCAGACTGCTGTGCTGGGTACCGTCATGGGGCACTAAGGAAACAATCACTCAGGAGGAGTTTAAGCTGAAACAATCCCTTCCAAAGAGCCATGGGGAAGGAGGTGGCCAAGGGGGGCCCGGAGTCGGTCAAAGTCTTAAGTTACGTAGAAGCATCACTGAAAGCGAGACGTAGGAAATAGATACTGAGGAAATCCTCAGGAAAGTGTCTGAGGCGCATTCAAGGTAAGAAGCCTAGACACAGAATCACACAATCCCACAGGCTTAAAGCTCCTCAGGGAACAAGGTCATCTCCGGAGGCCAGTTGGAATGAAGTTCCGCTTCTTCCCCCTGGAATCCTTCACCCTGTATGATTCACTCTCTTCCTTCAACACTGTGCCACTCAAGTAAAAGAGTCTACCTGAAATACGCGTAAACACAGAGGGAGGTCTTCCGCTGCAAAGTGAACTACAGCGAGGAAGGGTTCGGGTCTGATTTCACCACAGATACTTTCGTAATCCGAAGGGAGTCTGCTGTCCACGCGAAGCTCCCCATTTGTCTTAACTATGACTAGAGGGGAAAAAAAAGATGATCTTTTCCTAACATTCCAAGGAGAAAATAAGAACAAGACCACATGGACACTGTCCCTGCCAGACTACAGTGTCTCCCTCCAGAGGCTTCTAGTCCCTGAGAGCCCGCTCCTGAGAGAAGACTAACATTCTGCCTCAAAATAATTTCTTTCCAAGTATTCTGCGAACTTCTCTGTTCTTTACAGGCAAGAGATCCTTGTTAACATAAAATAGCCCAACTTTCATTTCCTTCCTCTCCTTTGTCAATACTATTATTCAAATTCAAGACCAAGACTTGAATAAATTAACATGGAAAAATGGATTGGTTGTCTCTCCTATGAAAAAATGTGAAAAGCCATGCAATCCAATTTTTATTGCCCAAAACATATGTTTAAAGGAGCTGTATAGGTTTTATATCAGGAATAATACATTATAAATAACAGTACTTAATCCTATCAGTCTGAAATTAGGGGATGATCAGAATAACTTTGCGAGCACTCAGGAGGACCTTGACACTAACTTTAATTTTATTTTCCATAGACTTTATAGGTACAGGTATGCAATTATGCAAATTTATCCAAAAACCGTAGTTTGATAGTACTATCAGCAGACACACTGAACCAAGCAGTGACAAACTGAACTGAACAGGCTTCAAAACTTGGCACTATAAAATGAAACATGCGTGGAGAATAACTCGCTGAAATTAATTTTTTTTTTTTGAGACAGGGTCTTGCTTTGTAGTTCAGGCTGGCGCTGAGCTCACTATGTAGTCCAGGCAAGCCTCGAACTCAGCAATCCTCCTGTCTCTGCCTCCCGAGTGCTGGGATGACAGGCGTGAGCCACCACGCCCGGCACTGTGGTATGTGGCATTGATGGCTGGTGGGCGTGAGTCTCCACGCCCAGCATTGTATGCGGTTACCGAGGATTGAACTCAGGACCTTGCGCTTGTGAGGCAGGCGCCGGAACCACTGAGCCAATCCTCTGGCCCTCGCTGCAATTCATTTTTACATTGGTGCTTCATGTAGCATGCTATAAAATTTCATGTGGGATAAAGTAAAACTGGAAAATACTACTGCTTAACCCATGCTTTTTAAAAAGTAAAGGGATTTTTTGCTTATATAAATTTTAAATGCTTGTCAGGTTTTAACCATCCTAAGCAGTTGCTAAAAATCGTAATGGTAACTACGTTCATCCTTCCCTTTGCTGTCTGTGGAGAACTTGGATTACACTGCCGCCGAGCAGTTCCTGGGAAAGGCCTCACAGGGCCGGTACTCACCCGGCCGTGGCCAGCTCCGCCCCATGGATTCATCTCAGGCCCTTTCCCACCCTATCCCATCACTCATGGATCTAGCGAGAAAAGCCACATCATCCTCCTACAGCATTAAGCGTTATTACGACAGGCTCTTCCGGGGCTGGCCTGGCGTTTTCCTGCCTCACCGCAGGACACCACGTCCTTATCAAGACTCTTTCTCGTCTGCTACCAAGAACCCATGCACTACTTAGGCTTGGCTTGATCGAGGCTGACGGTAAAGGTAACACGTAAGTGCCACCACTCAAAACATCATGGTTATAGAAGCAGTATTCCACAAATGATTCCACTTCTAGGTCATCATGAGCCCCTTCAGGTGACTCCAGCAGGTTGAGAAGTGCTGGGTTCCTCGGAACACTTCTGTTATTTTCCTGAGATAGCTCAGAAAAGGGGTCAAAGGGCAAGTGGCATGTTCTATCACTAACTCACTTCTCCATTTAACAGATATGACCTGGAAGAAAGTAAGAGGTTGCAGAGTAGGAAATTCATTGCCTCTAAGATTTTCCTAATTTCAAAATTAGTGTGCTTAAAAGAATGCATTGACGTAACTTTTCACTACCTAGAAACATAGCTGATCACTTAAAAACATAGAATGGAACCCCAAAATTGGCAATTATACATCATACTCTGTTACAATACATAAATTTATGCATATCTGTATAAAATATACATATATTCTCTCAAAAATATGTATATATATTCTGTCCTTGGAAGATGAAATTCTGTGGCTAACAAAGCCAAAGACTAGACTCCCTAACTAACTCAAAAGGGAGGTACAACTTCTCTATCTTAGCAACTTATCCTGTTTCTGCCATCCGTAATCCTATTCAAATCCTTTTGAAAAACCTACATATGTATCTAGTCTATGCTCAAAAGGGCCTCATGAAATACACAAAGATTCTTCTTTGTTCGTAATGAGAACGAACCCACCCATTTATCACAAACCTTACCATGTAACTTGCTCCCTACCCCTCTGACACCCTGGGGCACAGGGAATGGCGGGGATCTCTTACCGTCTGAGTCCACAATGGTGATGATGGCAGAGGCACTGTCATTCCCTGACTTGCTGATCACCTTGCACATATATTCTCCAGAATCTGCCAGTGATGCTTTGTTGATCCGAAGTTCTGACTTCCTGTAAGTTCAGAACCAAACCGATGAGCATGTGTCACAGAAATCTCATCAATCTGAAAATCATACTTTTCTGCAGTTTCAGAATACTCAAATTCCCCCTCCCATCAAAACACATACTATATTCAAGCACAATTTGTTATTCCGTTGATTTCATTCTGTGCCTTACCCAGGGTAAAAGTGGAACACATCACATTTAAAGTATACCATGATAAGTGTCAACTTTATCACAAAGATGAGTGATTTGAAGGAGATCTTCAATTTTCCTTTTTACCTATCTACAACTACCACTAACCACATAATGCCTTATGTTTTTTAAAATCGACTGGTAAATTTTCTTTCCTCCCAAAATCAATATCTACCAGGTTTGAGGAAGAGGAAGTACAGTAATTTGCTATTTCAAATCTGCTAAGAACAGGTAATTAATGAATGCTAGAAAAGATAAAAAAATGTCTGTACTTTTCAGTACAGTAATATTAGGAATACTGTGAATGTTGTAGGAAGAACAGTCATCACTTCTAAAAGAAAGGGAATCTGTCTTTTCTTGGAGTACAGTACCACATGAATGGTTCTTAACTGCAATAAATATTCAGGAAACAATGGGACACACTTGTACAGTATAAACATCAAGTCAATATTTACCATTTTTTAAAAACATGGACAGCACTGTGATTCCCTTCATCTGTTTTACTAGTGCACATCGCTACAATTTAAGCAGTTTCTAGGATACAGAGATTCTGAACTGCAAAAGCCTTTTTAAAGCATAGGTTTGCTCTAGCCTGGTTATTGTGACTTCCTGGACTGCTGGAAAGACAGCAGGGAGAAAAGAAGGCAGGAAGGAAAGATAGCAATCTTTCTGGTTGAATTTTTCTTGCTAGTATTTTATAGTCTTCTTGTCATACTATGATAAATTATTCCAAATTTAAATCATCTTATTTTCCTCTAGTCCATCAAACTGAATCACCCAAGCTCCATCTGTAACCCTTACAGTCAGTCGTCCACCTCTGTGCTTATGGCTGGACCCATTCTTTGTCCTTCAAGGCACCTTTATATTTTATTTTCTCCCACCCAGACCTTAATTGACCCTCGGTGCTAATTCACTCGTGAAGTCTTTCGTGAACTCATCACTGAGCTGCTGACTCACTCACTGACACTGAGCCTCAACTACCTCTCTCGTGAGCTTCCTTTTGCTGGAGTCCTTTCAGTACATCTCATCTTTCTCGACACACCAGCTGCTCTGCAGAGAAGGAGGCCCTAACTCAAGCTTTGGCACCTTCACAGGGCCTATGTCATGGCTTTGTCCTGGGGGTTTCCTCAAGCACTACAGGTTGAATGTGTGGACGAATGAGAAGAATCTTTGGCTCCTCACACTGACGGGCTCAGCAGGACCTACCATTCCTAATGTTGGCAGCAAGCAGGGGAGAAGCAATAGGGAAGAAGAGGAGGGAGATAGTCTTGAATGACCCAGACCAAAGGCAGGAATGGTCAAGCCAACATCTTACTTGAAAATTTTCTTCAATGAGTCACAACATAAAGGTCAGGAGGTAAACTTGACAGAAGAGACAACCACAGAGGTGTACACCTGTACATTCACCATTCAGTAGGCCAAGACAGGAGGGCCGCCATGAGTTTGAGGCCAACCCAGGCTACATAGTGAGTTCAAAGCCAAGCTGGACTACACAGCTTTATAAAAAATGAAAAAAAAAAAACCATTACAAATATTAAGAGAAAAAGTGAAGGAAACAAAAAGTTTGGAAAACACAGGTTTTCTGCTGTCTTGTTTAAAAAAAAAAAAACAGGCTTTTCATTTCTTTTCAATTTTGTGCCTCCTGAGTGCTGGGATTACAGGTATGAGCCACCATGCCCAGCACTGTGGTATGTGGTTACCAGGGATTGAACTCAGGACCTCGCACTTGCAAGGCAGACACTGGGACCACTGAGCTAAATCCCCTGCCTCCTCCTCCTCCTCCTTTTTTTTTTAACCTATGGTCTTTCTCAGAGGCTTTACTATAACTCTAATAAAAGGATTTACTATTTAATTTCTCTTAACTTTTTAGAGCACAGAATCCTTTTCATTCACATGACATACAGTATGTATTAATGTTTTTAGAAAATAACAGTTCATGGAACAAAACTGGTAAAAAAAGTACACGTGGTACAGTAATAGCCCTGTTTAAGTTTCTGATGGAACCACCAGGGGCTATTTAAGAAATATTCACACACTAATCAGAAAGCTTCATAACAGAAAAATTTCCCTATGTACATTCCTGTGCGTCAAATAAACCACCATGATGACAGGTACCTTGGCAACTGGGATATTGTTAGTAAAATGTAATAACTTTCAAATTATCACAATACATTTCTTAAGTGTGGTTTTAGAGAATTCAAATATATTTTAATGGATTATCAGCTTTTTACTTGTCTCTATGTGACAAGCTACCTGCCCTACAGATACCTTTGAAGAATGGAGAGAAATAAATATTGTACTAAGATTTTCCAGACCAAAATATTACACAGTTTGCTGAGATAATTCTCATTTCTGTCCACAATACTATTAACTGTAATAGTAACATTATGAAGAATGTTAAAGTCAGAAATCATATCCTGATCTTTAACACCAGAGAAAGAGTAAATCTCTAAAATAAGTAAACATCGATTTTCTTATTAATCCCCAATTCTGAGATAAGATTACAAGAATATACAACCATCAATAGAATAAGCTCTTTTCTTAAATTTATAAAACTCTAGGAATAATCATGTATTTATATGTAAAGACCTCTTTCTTGACCCTGTACAATTTAATATTTTAACTATTGAACTGGATTGAACTACAAAAAACACAGTAATCAAATTTGCAGTTAAGATAATCATAAAAGGATAGTCCTAAAATCCAAATTCCCTTAATAGGCCTGGGCAGTGCTTCCTGGAACACTATTTCAGGAAATATAATTAAATACTAAGCATGAGAGAGAGGAGAGGGCTTTGGGGTGGGGGTGGGGGTGGGAGAGGGAGAGGGGGAGAGAGAGAGAAAGAAAAGAGAAGGGGATAGCTGGGCAAGGTGAGAGGGAGGGAAAAGTGAATGTTCTATGCTCAAGTAAATAACACATTAAAGCAAGTTAAAGAAGTTTCTTTTATTTTCTTTTTTTGAGACAAAGTCTTGCTATGTAGTGTTGGGACCAAAGTTCAACTGTGTCAAGTTCTGGAATGTAAAGCAAACTGCTAAGGCCGCTGGTCGAGCTGGTCGCTCAGTAACAGCGATCGTCTGGTGGGCTTGACGAGATGTAACACTCTGGTTCTGGTGGGCTATCTGTACCAGCTAATCCCGCCAAAATATGTTGCTTTGTTTCTACAGGACTAGCCCTCCCCCTGGCTGACCGTGCCCTTCCTGTTCCTCCTTCACCAATGACCACCGGATAGGTATGATAGATTAACTTCTTAGCCAATCCCTAGTAAATACCCTACCCCTTCCTGTAAGTGACCCTACCCCTTCCTGTAAACCAAAAATGCCTTTAAAAAGAGCCGGTAACTGCCTTGTGCGCTCTCCAATCTAGTATTGGCAGACCCACTGCATGCCATGTTAATAAAAGTGTCCTTGTTTATTGCATGCGTGTTGCTGGTCTTCTTAGGGGAGCCCAATTCAGGCAGAACAGTAGTATAGACTACAGCTGAACTTGCAATCTTCCTGCCTCAGCCTTTCAACTGCTAGGATTACCAATGTGGACTACCATGGCCAGCTTGTTGAGAGTTTCTTTATAACAATTTTTCTCAGAGTTTTATGCAAATCTAAGACAAATATGGCATGTGCCCATGGAATCATTCTTTTAGAGATCGCCCGTGAGGATACTAGGTGAGAATAATAATGGGCCAATTGAGGCTCAGTTTAATCAAAACAAGTTTAAGAGATCCACTCAGGTAAAAGAATCACCAGTGGTATCCTGTGGGGGCCACACACCTGGAATGCCAGCACTCTGGCAGCTCGAGGCAAGAGGGTCTCAAGTTGGAGTCCAGACTGGGCAATGCAGTGACATACTAAGAACCTTTCTCTAAAGACAAATTAAAAAGGCCTGGGTGTGAAAGTTCTGGGACCAATCCGTCCCCACCCACCCACACGCACACAATCAACAACCAATCAATGCTATAAATACAGGAAGGGGGAAAGATACATTAGAAAAAGCACTTCACATAGCCACATGTTTAACATCAGCCATTTCTGAAAACTACTTTTTAAAATTAAAACGGGGAAGAAAAAAAAAAACCTTATGCCCTCCTGGGACAGATTAATATTAAAGTAGAACATAAATGAAATGGGATTAAAAATTCCAATACATTCATGACTGGCTGAATTACATTTAGAATTAGGAACTATTTTTTGGAGTAGTATTTAATGAGAAATGTCAACAATTAAAACATTTTGGAAGGTGATCGGAATTGAACAGGGCCCAGAAACCTTAAGGAGAAAGAATTCTGTTAGATATAGTTTCCACTGGCAAGCAGCTATTTAAATGGGCAACAATTTAAATGTATTTCCTATTATCTGTAAAAGGAAATTACTTGGAGTTGCCAAGTCCTTTACAAAGACTAAATCTTACACCAAAAAGCACTAAGGAAGAACTAAGTCTTGCTGGAAAAAGAAGGCATTTTGTGGGTGATGTTATAAAGAAGAACTCTGGAGCATTGAGGAACGGACTGTGTGTGTCTAGTGAAAGGAATTAGGTTTTCTCCTCAGAAAGACTCAAATCTGGCTAGCCACCTGCCAACCATACTCTTACAAGAATATCTATGCAGAGAAAGATTAAATTAGATTGGTGCTTTCAACTATTTTTGCAGCAAAATCTTGTTTTAAAATGAAAGTTTAAATCAAAGCCTTGTACTCAAAAATATCCCGGAAAAAACATTCAAGTCACACGGGATGGTAACAGTGTTTGCAGTTCGACAGCAATTAGGGTTCTCTATGGAGAACACTGGAAAATCGGGTATCTGGATGGTCATGAAGGCCCCTGTGAACTGGAAGGACTCCTTTAAATAACAGGCTCTGCAGTTGTCGTACCACAGAGATATGGATGGACAGAACGTAGTTCAGAGGAGAAGGAGCCATGCCTTTCCTGAAAACTGTAAACTCCCACAACACCTGGGGCTTTGCTAAGCAGATGTGCAGCCATTTTTCTCTACTCGATTAGCTACACTGTCTACAGGAGCTTAATTTGGAAAAAATCCTCAACTTCTTCCCAAGTATAAAAGTAACTTTCTGCTGATTAAATAACAAGCTTCCTGGAGGTCAGACAAGGGTCTGGGCGTCAGCGGATTTCATCTCCTACAAGTGATAAATGAGTTGATTCACGTAAATCATCTAAAATAATACACACAATAGTTATTAGTCCCAATAAATGTTAGCTGTTATTATAATTATATTCTAAGTCCTCAAATATTTGGTTTTAAAAATGAGCATACATTACTTTGGAATATATACAAACTGATTTATAAATTTAAGCTCCAAATACTAATTTATCTTTCATATTAAACATATATACGGAATTTTTTTAGTGAGTGTTCATTTAAGATGGATTCCAAGTCCCAACAGCTATTAGCTAGTTTTCTTTTTATACTTTTTCAATAGCAACTTAAATGCGTGCAGGAGACACCTCAGTTTCCACAAGTCCATCCCGTGGGTCCCTGAAGCATCACATCGACTGGAATTACATGTGCTCAATACTGTTCCTGATCCTGCAAATCTGCTACTTTCAAGAGTGCAGAAACGAAAGCAGGGCCTCCCAGCCACCAAAACTAGGCATCGTACTTGATGGCTCAAATAAAGCACAAAAAACGGCCATGACATAGGAAAGGAAGATGTCTTTTCACATAAAGGGTCCTGTCAGAGCTATTAAGTGAATAAGAAGGAATGTAAATCAAAATTTTCTATTATAGAAAAAAAAAGAAAACTAACCACTGAGAACACATAAATGCAAAAAATTTTTCTAAATTTGAACAATCAGAACTAAATTTAAACAAAATTAAAATATGTAAAAGCTCAAATGAAGAGATAGTTAATTGAGGACACTGAAAATTAAGGACATACAAACTGTGGGAAGTCAGCCTTTCCTAACATTATACAGAGAAGGTATTTAAATGAGATTAATCTGATAGCCCTATAGTCCTTCAGTTTTCTTGATCAAAATCATCTACCATGCAAGCAAAGCAGAGACAAAGAGATAGGGAAACATATTATACATGAGTGGTTTCCATTTCTTTTAAATTGGTCCCACACATTGCTTAGTCAAATAAAATAAACAAAGTCTCAAATGTGAATTCAAAAATCATAGGAAGAACATGTAAGAAAGTAGCTTATTAGTAAGAATAAGGTAAAAGAGGGTTAAGGTTTTATACAATGATAGAAATTGCACATGGGTATAAAACCCTTTAATACCACTAAAGGATTAAAAAGAAATTCTGGCTGCTATGTACAGTCTACATTATGAAAAGGGAAAAAGAAGTCCACACTGAGGGTTGGAAATAAGTCTAAATTTTGTTTAGGTAAAGAGAATCCAAGGGAAATCTTAATCCTCAAGCTGAAATTTACCTTCGATTGACTGAATATAGCCTAAGATAAAGTATAAGGCAAGTAACAAACCATCCCAAACGCATATTGTTGCCTGAATATCCTAGTGATGAAAAAGTATTAATATGGACATGAACCTGAAAAATGAGATGATTGTATTTAGACACACCCTAAAGGAGAGCAGGCCGCTAGTCCCACATTCTGACTTCATGTAATAAAGACGGCTGTGAAATGACAAGCCTCAGAGCCAGAACGACTTGCAATCTAACTTTACAATCGCAATGATCAGCTGGAAGAAACCAACCTTTCTTCCTTCTCAGAATATTAATTACTTCAAGAAATTTGTCTAATACTATTGTTCATTCTACTTATTTTTAGAGAATAAAATGAAATAATAGAGTACCTTCCAAATGATAAATTTAGATTCAGTTGTATCGTTTAATATTAACTAGAAAATTCTGATATAACACTATTCTTTAAAAAGAGAGACAACATTAGAAATGAAAAAAAAAACACCTATTTCTAAAAACTGATAAACTCGGACAAAGGATTTAGCTCAAGTGGTACCATGCCTACCTTGCAAGCATAAGGGCCTGAGTTCAATTCCTGGTTTTAAAAAAAAATCAATTCGGATCTTGGGGATTTAGTTCAGTGCTTTCAGCACTGGCCTTAATAACTGGTAAACTGATCATTTATGAAGCTGTTGTCCGCTCTACACAAAATGTGAATTATTTTTATATCAAAGCTGTTAAGTGTTTTTCCAAGAGTAAATCACTGGCACTTAACTTGAATAAAATTTTCCCCATTTAATTCTCTCCAGCAAGAATATGCTCTAAAACATTAATCTCTGAATATTGGCTTTTCTGGTGGAAAAGGCTTTCATTAATACGTAGACAGTGCTATTAACTGTCTGAGCCTATAAAGTCAATATGAAAATACTTTCCTGAATACTGATGATATTTTTTACATGTCACCCCAGCCATGTAGCATATGATCTCTTTAAGTATACAGCTGTGTCCTTTCAAAAACATGTCCATAATATTCAGGTCTATTTTTCATTATACTTTTTACACTTCTTTTACTCAAGTTCATTTGCTTCTGACCACATATCATCAGGCTCAGTCTCTTTGTCTCCAGAACCTTTCTGCTACTCCCTCTGCCTAGATCTCTCTACCCACCACCCTCCTCTCCAGCTCTAAAGGCGTATGTCAGCACAAGACCTGGAAGGCCCATGTCTGATACAGGAATGAAACAGATAATCTCTATATCAGTTTAGGATCTGAAAACAGAGCTAGTGCCCTAACCTCTGCCATCTCTCCACTTCCTGATATAAACCCTGTCATGGGCACGTAAGTATTACTGATACTGGTTCCTTCCCTTAAAAGTTCCAGCTATCATATGGCAGGGGTTCATGGTTACCCATGTTTACAGCAGTACAATTTATAATACAACATATATGAAAACAACATATATGTCCATCAACAGATGAATGAAGAAATGTGGTATTTATACTGATAACGTTTTACCACCATATACCAATAAACTTTTAACACATTCTTACTAATGTGTCCAACTGATAAGAAATAAACACCACAATCTATCCAATCTAGTATCTACAAGTGTTGTTTGTTTTGACAGTTTTCTATACAGAAATCACACCTTTTCCATTCATTCACCCTTTCCCTTCCTTTCCCCATGCACATTCTGGATGTGTGGATGGTGACCATTTTAAAGAAGACATAAAAAATTAAGGGATCCAAAAACAAACCAAAACAAAAATCTATGGTTCTAGTTGAAATTTTTTTTTTTTTTTGAGACGGGATCTCACTTTGTAGTGCAGGCTGGCCCTGAGCTCACTGTGTAACCCAGGCAAGCCTGGAACTCAGCAGTCCTCCTGCCTCTGCCTCCCGAGTGCTGGGATGACAGGCGTGTGCCACCACATCTGGCTAGTTGAATTTTTTTAAACTACTTGTTTGACTTTAGACAGTCATAACACCCCTTGATTATCAATTTGTGAATATGCAAAATTAGGGTCATCGCCTACTAACTGTTCAGCTTCCCATACTGTATATTAGAACGCTATGTAAAGAAAGGATTGTGTAGGTGAGTGCCACATCTCTTTCTAGTATGTTTTGTACCTCTGGACTGTGATACAAGAGAGGAAAATCCACCCTTTCTCTGTAGTACACTATGCTTCCAAATTAACAGATCTTGCAGACAGAAGCTACAACCAGAACAAGCAGTGAACTTACCTGAACCATGTGAACTAGAGAAAAGTCCTAATTATAGTTATCAGAGCAATTAAATGCTGCCAAGATTCAATGAGGTTCTCATTATGATCACTTCGTTCTCACTTGCCCCAAAATATGGGACAACTTTTTGGTAGCTCTCCTGTAAAATAAAAGGGTCGCAAGGACCCTTCTGTGTTGTTACTTTGTTATCATTCCTGGGGTTTCACTGGGACCCACTGACCGGAGAGTAAAGAAAGGATCTGAGCGTAGAGCCACTGTAACACGAGTGGCACTGATTAAAAGACCACCTAGAAGGAAAAATCCTACGTATTGGTATTTGTCTCGTCCCTCAATTCAAAATGTACTTTAAAACTCAATGAAAGGATTCTTAAATAATAAATAAGGCAGGGATAATAAAGTGGCATCATTTAGATATATCTGTGCACTAAGTTGTCACAGGGAATCCAGAACCCTTTCTCAATACAGATGTCCTCTAGGAACAGGAAAATGTTTAAGATCCTGGGTCCCAAGATCACACGGTTTTTAAAATCTGCTGTCATTGTGATGTCATTTAATAGAATTATTGGTTAAAAATTCTCACTAAGGCAGAGACAGGAGGATTGCTGAGTTCGCGGCGGCTTGCCTGGGCACCATAGTGAGCTCAGGGCCAACCTGAACTACAAAGCGAGACCCTGTCTCAAAAAGCAAAAAAAGAAAAAAAAAAATTCTCACTATATTTAATGTTATGTATTAACCCATTGTTTAAAAAGAGTCAACTTATTTCAGTCTAATGTTTAAATAAATCAAAGTATTTATTGAGCTCCATAATGAAATCAGAATTTTTGCAATGTAATAACAGCTGAAATGTCAGATGTATGACTATTCCAACAGCTCCTACTAATGCCGTTTCCTTCTTTATTTCCACACCCCTTTTCCTAGAGTTCTTTCTCCCTCCATCCTTTTGTTTCTTGATACAAAAGTTCTAAGAATCAGAAACTCCAGCTTTTCACAATTTCTAGTCAGTACCTTATGAAACATTTTTTCATTTAACATATGTAAATACAAACTTATTCATTAGTGTCTAGATAGCTATTTTGAATATCATCCTATTGACAGGCACATACTCTTCCTGGGGGCACCATTCTTACCCTGGCCTTTTCTGTATCTTGATGTTCTGTGGCTTGTTTTTTCGGTTTAACTCATTGCCATTCTTGAACCACTTGAACTTGAGAGCAGAATATTCGGAGCTGGTTTCGCACCGAAGCACGAGTTTGGAGCCTGCGGCCGACTCCTGGCTCTTCATCTCTTTCAACCGGGGAGGCAAAGCTGAAAACGATGAGAGACAGAAAGCAGTTCTGATCAACAGGCACTCTTTCACGGGGTACCGTAATTCGCAGTGGTTCTGCTTCCGCGCCACTCCCAAAGGGTTCACTATCCAAAAGGGGAAAACATTTTTCAATGGGTAAAACATGGACCTCAACTTGGAAAAAAACCAAAATGTCCAAGGAAAATATACTCCGGAAAAAGAAAAAGAAAACCCAAATTATAAGATGATTCCTCAAAAAAGGTGTGGTTTCTTCCTCAAGCTTTGCATTACATTTACAATCTCTCCATGTTTAAGAATCTTAAAATTTGGTAGTTTCCAGAAACAAGCCTATGCAAAGCCCAGTGTGCTGGCTCACGCCTGTCATCCTAGCACTTGGGAGGCAGAGGCAGGAGGATTGTTGAGAATGTGAGGTTAGCCTGGGCTACATAGTGAGCTTAGGGCCAGTGTGAACTACAAAGCAAGACAGGTCTCAAAAAAATAAAATTAAAAAAAAAAAAAAACCTAAAAGAAAGAAAGAAACAAAGCCTAAGCTAAAGGAGTACATGTAATTGGGCATTATATTCATGTCCCAAATAATACTTCATTCCAGTTCTAATGGGTACAGGAAGCCCCACACTCGTTTGTAAACTGGTAAGTTTAATTTCAGAGATGAGTGGTGGCTTGGCCATAGGTACAGTCTGGATGTTGGGAGTTGGGACTCATTTTACCAACTCCTCAGCATACAGAACCTCTAGACAAACACATAGAAACGACCCAGTCTTAACTTTGAGTCCTGTATTCAGATCCAAAATTCTTCAGCAACATCACTCTTCTTGGATCTATGGCTGCTAGCCACCCCCGCCCCCCAGCAGTGAATGTCTTTCCCGACGCCCATCGCGCTCACGCCAAAGCCTCTTCCGATGCCCCCAGATCCCTCAACTTCCCAACAGAAACCGAAAGTACCTAAATTGTACGCTCGCTTGCAGAACACACTACATTAAACACCCACATACCACTCTTAAGTTATGCTTAACTACATAAAAGAATACATATGTATAAATATAGGCTACTAGAATATTTACGGCTAAAATAATATCTGAGGCTTCAGACTAATAAGGCAGCATAAATATGGAAGAAAATCACCTAGAAGTTGATCACTGTGGCAGGTAAACAATAAGTACATTTATTGATTTGTTACATACAGGATATATGATTTTTTTGTAATAAAAGATTTATAAAAATAAAAGCACAAGTGACTGGATTTGTCTCTTCACACACAATTTCACTTAATAATCACAGAACTTGAGACCTCAACTCTCAGTTTCTGCTGAGACTCAAAAAAGCCAACCACAAGGAATGAACAGGAAATCCCAGAAAACAAACCCAGGCAAAGGAGACTCTACCTCGCTGATTTGGTGCCTAATTACACACTGGGTAAGGACGGAGACTCCAAGGTCAGCAATTAAGGGCACCAAAGATATGAACGGGAAATGGAATACCCTGCCTACTCAGAGTATTTGTTTTTCTACAACTCTGCCTCTCCGAGCAGAATCAAAAGCTGTCAGGAATGAGTATATGCATGATAGGGAAAAAAAATCATTCCAACACTGTGATTTCTTAGCAGTGTTCCTATATTCCTGCAATTATACAAGGCCTTTCTTATTTCCCTGGGGGCTGGGAGGTGAGGTAGGGTGGACCCTAAGTATGGGAGACAGGCAACCACATTAGAAAACCGACTGCAGCTTTTGGGGGTGGCAACTTGAAATTAATATTTACTTTCTGAGCAGCTTGCATTAAACTCTCCTTTTCAAGACGTGACTCAAGAATCTCGGTTTTGGAGGCTTTAGAAACAAACTCAGTTCTCTTCTGTCTGAAACAATGTCTACATAATTCTATCACCTTCCTGAGACCATTTACAATTTTGTGAACTGGAGCTGGGTTGCAGAAACAAACATATTAGAGCTAAACTATACCAAAGAAGTGGGCTTGCATATAGTAAGAAAAATTAATTGCTCAATTGGCAGAAAATAACTAGATTAAAATTTCCCACAGGATTTTTCATTTTAACCTGAAACATTAACAAAACTGTCAAGGTTTATTCCTTTGCCGCTGAGCAAAATGTCCTACAGACAGTATTTCAGACATCCTTGAGTCTTAATAAACACTGTGGTCTCTCACCTCCCAATACATGGGTTTGTCAACATGTGAACATAAATCTACTAGACTTTGTCTGATTTATATAAATAATTTATTGGGAAGTCATTTTATATCTTTTCTGCCTTCTCATTCGTTCCTTACTTCAATTCCCCCTTGCTCTCATCTCTCCTTTTTCTCTCATTACACTCTGTCTTCCAAATCCATAAGAGGAAACTTCTCCACTACCCTTTGCTTGTATCCCCACAAGTCTACGTATAATGAAGCTCCTTCTGGGTCCTCTATCCTGTGGGGTGACCTGCGGCAAGACGATACCCAGCTTGGAAGGGATTAGCTCTTTTACTTAAAATCCTCCACAGCACAAACGGAAACACATTGTAGAAGAAGCCACACAGCTGGTACGCTCGGCCTGCGGGGCCCTGATCTCGGGGGGGGGGGGGGCGCTAGGAAACACCAGAATTCCTCACTCCCTTCTGGCAGAGCGCGAGTTCAAGTATCCAGGAAGCTGGTCACAACATAAAGTCTTCCTTTTATCCTGCCGGATATCTGCACTGCTGGCAGAGCCCTGTGTGTTCCACGGATTCTTCACAAAAGTGCAAACTAACATTGGAGCCTACGCGGTTTGTGTTTCTCTCCACAATGGGACAATTTTCAAGGGGGTAAACTTTCTTTTGTCAGGGATTACAAAAATAGTAATTGTCAATGGACCACACTGGAAACATATGAAAGGTTCTCAGACATGAGGTCTCTTCATATGATATAACGCTTTTCATCTTACTTAAAAAGCAAAATAAAACTACACCACAGGTCTAACTTTATGAGCCTAGGAAAGGTTCTTACAACTCAGGTCAATATTTTTACCTGAGTACTTGTGTCTTAAAACCATAAACAATGTTCTTGCCTTTCAATTCCTATTCTAAGAGCAAATGGTCTGTTAATTTAAAATTGGTTGGAGGCAAACCCATGTTAAATTTATTCAAACACGGGAGGTGTTCAGGGACTCTTAGGCATGATTTAATTGTATCTGACCTAACACAGTTCACAATTTTGTTTTTAATGTGTTTCCCAAGAGGTAGTAATTCCATACCCTGAAACAATTTAATGAGAGAGCAAGTTCTATGCAGGCTCTACCTAAATTTATTTCCAACTTGCTTGACATTAATATGAACATATCCATATGCCGAGAAATGCATAAACAAAGACTGACCATTGACTGGAGAAAAAGGCAGCTTTTAAAAATAGAAACTCAAAAAATTCCAGAGATATGCCATATATTTTGGAAGGATTTCTTTTTAATATATCTTTTTACAGGATTTTAAAAGATCACACATATACTCTATAGATTCCAACTCAGTCTAAGGAGGTGGTTTTATTTTAAAAGTGGACTTTTACACTCTTACTTTTCATATGTGACATAACATACAATGCAGAAGAATTATGGCAATGATCCAAAAACATTTACTTTACATTCTGACCATATAAAAACTACTGGAAATATGTTCATTTATTTCAATAATTTACTCAAAAAACACATATCTGTGCTAATGGCAAAATGAAGTTTCAAAAAGAGGGAATATGATAGACAAGTTATTTCTGTCCTCTTGAAAAATATGACCATCCAAAGTATGCTATTGATATTTCTTGAGTTTGTGCATTGACTCTGCAGAAATTAAACAATAAATACATTATTAAATAGCAGTGAACTTTCCGCTATGATTCCAAGGCCTTTTAGAAAGCCTCTAACTCACACGGAAGATTTTTAGTGAAAGCCGATGATTGAAGACAATGTTAAAGAAAGTTACATGAATATTATTAATAGATTCTCTATGCAGGATATCCTTTCTTGAATAGTCACATTAGAAGTACACAAATTACTGAAGACAGTCTCTACTATTCTTCGATCACATTCCTCCCTCATGGCGCTGCCTCTGGGAGAACATTATGGCGGATGGGAATGGGGAAAGTTTATGCGTTGCCATCTGGTCTTTACTTGTGAACTGCACTCACAAACGTGGCTATAAAAGGGAAAACTTTCCTCATCCGATTCAAATGGGTAGATATAACTGTGTAAAGGGCAGCAAAATCTAGTGACAACAGTATTTCAGAATGCATGCAGTGTTTAAGCCCCTGCTCTGAATGCAGTGGCCAGTGTTGAATAACACCAGGTGACTGTCACATGGCAACGCCACGTGACAGTCATGTGGTAACACCATGTGTGGCGCAGCAATCGCACACTGCTCTGTGCTACAGCTGGATCGTGCTTCGGACAGACTGTGCTTGCCTGGGTTAACTAGAGATCTTGGAGCGAAAATGGGACTGCAACTCTTCCCTATGTATTCTGAAAGGTTATTGTGAGGATGGAATAATCATGCAGATCCCTTCATTTGAAAGACAGACACTAAAATATCCTGTATTTTGCTACACAGTATAATCAGACTGATTCCATAAATCAGCAGCAGCAAACTAAACCTAACTAGTAAACATGCCAGGAACACGGTCCAGAGTAGTCAAGGTACATGTTAGCAGTTCCCCGTCTGCCAACGTCACACGGTGTGAGAATGTGTGTACACACCCCACTGAACTGCTCCCTGATGAGGATCTTGAATAACTCCCAACACACCTGCAGAATGGACTATCATATAAATTAAACAATAAAATTTGAGGCAGTATTTTGGCATTTTGTTTCCAATACTCACAATGGAGTTACCTCTGCAGCCAGAATTGGCTTCTTACTTTGATTTTCCAAACATACCAGTTTCCTTTGGTGGGAAGCTTTACAGAGAGATCTTTATTTCCTTCCTCAAAGTGTTTATTAATTTACTTAAACAGTGTGATTCTTTTAGATGCTCAACACTGAGGACATTAGCCACAAGCAATGCAATTACAAACACTTATTCTAAAGCCATAAAAATAAGTAATCATACTCTACATCAAAAACTATAACCAACAGGCTGCATTTTAAAAGTACATGTATACTACTGGGGATTTAGCATAGTGGTTCTGGGACCTGTCTTGCAAGGTCCTGAGTTTGATCTGTGGTACAAAAAAAACCCCAAAAAACAAAAAACAAAACAAAAAAAACCACATGTATAAAAAGAGGATGATTTAAGGAATTATTTCCTGCCAAATCAGATAAGGCCAAGAGCACTTACTAGCAGGTGGTCACAGTGCCATCTATCTACAGGCATAGAAGGTTGCTGATCAGGCATGTGTATTTGTTTTGATTGTAAACTTCCTAACTTCTAATTGTGTCTGTGGAAGTTACACAGGATATTGGAGGCTTATTCCAAAGAAGGACCTCCAGTGAGAGCTGAAAGAATAAGTATGAGGGGCTGGAGGGTTAGCTCAGTGGTTCTGGCACCTGCCTCGCAAGCGCAAGGACCTGAGTTCGATCCCCGGTAACCACATAGAATGCTGGGCATGGAGACACGCCCACCCACAATCAACACCGCATACCACAATGCCGGGCGTGGTGGCTCACACCTGTAATCCCAGCACTCGGGAGGTAGAGACGGGAGGATTGCTGAGTTCGTGGCAGCTTGCCTGGGCACCATAGTGAGCTCAGGGCCAGCCTGAACTACAAAGCAAGACCCTGTCTCCAAAAAGCAAAAAAAAAAAAAAAAAAAAAAAAAGAATAAGTATGAGGAAGGGCCTAGAAGATACTATAATAAAAATATTATCTCAGAGGCCAACTTTCTCTTCTCAAAAGTCCCTATTACTTGATCTGGCACTACTTTGTATTTGAATGGATGCCACTAACTAGGGCTCAGACTGCTCTGCGATATGACACTGGTGAAAATGAAACTAAATTTGACTGGAAGATCGCCATACAAACATTATTAGCTTTCTTTTGAAATTACTATGTTCCTCAAGATTTTCTTTATCAAGCAGATCACTGCTGTGAGAACGCACGGATCCCGTCACTGCTAAGACCCTAGCAGCTCCTCCCTGTCCTGTCTACTTCACCTGGTCTCCGTCTCCCTGTTGAGCAAGGTCTTCTCCCAGGCTGCAAGAGGGACCCCTCAGCTAGCAGCATCTCCTCCGTCTTCTCTCCGAGGTTTTCGCCCCCACCGATGGGCCTCAGCCTATATACCTTCGAATCTGTCATTTTACCTTGAATTCCCTTTCCTATCCACCCGTGCAGGCATGCACGCCGTGTAAGGTGGAAAACCATTATTTCCATTGACAGATGAAGTAATGTGGGTTTATTTCCACCACTAGTGCAATGTCTTAAGTCTAACACGTTACTGAACCCGGACTGCAATCTAGCATTTTTCTCTAGACCTCAATACTTCCTGTCCAGTTTGAGGAGGAGGCAAAACAAGTAGTAGACTAAAAAATCTAAGAAACACCTCTTCCTTTCATAGCAACTATACTACTTTTTTATTCTTATAATGAGTTTTGTAAGTAAGGTCACCTCTCTACATGAGCTATGTGACAGTGCAAAATTCTGCAAGAGAAAACGTGGACAGAGTCGGGCAAGAGAACATCTCACCCTGACGACTACTAGTACATTTGCTGAAATTAATAATTCTTTTCCATACAGTCCTGTAGTTCTGCATCTCACATTTCATGATGGGGACTGAGGTAAAATCATAAAACAGCACCAGTAATGTCAAAGCCTATGGAATTATGTTAAAATAGGCTCCTTTTAGTACTTTCAACAACACATTTGGAATAATAACAATATTTATTGAGTACCTATTCAATGTGAAGCGTTATTCTAAGAGCTGTATGTCCACTAACTTATATTTCCTAGCCAGTCCAGGAAATATGTATTAGTGTCTTTATTCCCAGTTTATAGATAGAAAAACAGACACCAAGAGGTAAAGTAACCTACGGTCACACTGATGGTACTTTGTGGAAACAAAATCTGAACCCAGAGCCCTTGCATTTTAAAATAAAAGTGTTCCTTGCTATTCTTTATACATCTGTAGTTAAAATGTGCTAAAAATATAATACCACTTCGGGCCAGAGATTTAGTTCAGTGGTTCCAGCGCCGGCATCGCAAGCACAAGGCCCTGAGTTCGACCCAGTAACCACATACAATGCTGGGCATGGTGACTCACACCCACCAACAATCAATACCACACACCACAGTGCCAGGCGTGGTGGCTCACGCCTGTCATCCCAGCACTCGGGAGGCAGAGACAGGAGGATTGCTGAGTTTGAGGTTTGCCTGGGCTATAGAGTGAGCTGAGGGCTAGCCTGAACTACAAAGTGAGACCCTGCCTCAAAAAAAAAAAAAAATATATATATATATATAATATCGCTTTATGGTGACAATTTTCCTGACGAAACATGGGATAGGCACACCACACAACAGACCACGTGCCACTTATTCCAAGGGCCGAAGACCGTCTGAGAAGCAGGATATGCAAAATGCTGTTTCCTGAGGTACTTGGACGATTCACGGTGAAATCAAACACGACTCAGTACTTAAAGCTGTTCGTGTACTAGAAAAAACATTCTCTGAGCAATGTGGCTACGCACCCTACAAGCCCAGTGCCACTGGGCTGCTCAGTGCCGCCCTCCCTCTCCGGTCTCTGAAGCGCGACGGCCCACGCAGAAGGCAGTGGGCGTGTCTCCCAGACCCGTGGGGCTCTTCTCGCGCGGAAAGGCGAAACGCCATGGAGACGAGAGCCGGAGCAAACCAGGCCCCGCGGCCAGCAGACTGAAGGGGAGCGGCCAGCAGCCCTGTCCAGCGAGCGCTGACCACAGCGGCCCCGGGGAGAGGAACGTCTCCCTCGAACACAGAAGCAGGATGGGGGCGCGCCCTGCCGCAGGCCGTGGGCTCAGCTCCAGCGGCCAGGCCCACTTTCAGATAATGCGCACGCGGCAAATGTCGTCTGGCATGAGCTCGTGCAGCTGATCTTTTCCGTTCTACGAGAGCGAGGTTTTTTTCTCCCTGACTTCTTGTTGCAAACCTCCATAAAACCTCCAAAATGTCCAACAGAGAAATGAAGTTGAATCCAGGCAGCAGAATTTGGCGTATATGCATTCACTTTCCTGTCTGGTGAGTTTTTCCTGTTGTGGTGCATTTACTGCGCCACATTAAGTCAACACGCATTAAGTCAACACAGACAAGGACTGTGGTGTTAATATGAGCTTTTATGGTCAGTTGAGGGAATCGGCAGACTTTGTGATGCTAATGCTTGTCTTTGTAACTACTTTTCCTTTGTTCAAACTGGAAGGCATTTAATTGATGTCACTGTAAAACTCTTTTACTTGAAAGAAGGAATTTACTTACAGGTTCTTTGGGCCTTTACTGGATAAATTCCCAAACAATAGGAGTTCATATAGGGTTATTATTAGTTTTAAACCATGGTGACTTCTAAGCCATGTACATAAAAGTTAAGTGCTTGAATGATCCATGGATATTAGTTCCTCATTATGGATTTCTCCTATAGTCACAGCTTATTCTCTTGTGAGGAAGAAGAAGAAAAAAAAAATCATACCAGAACCAATTATGAGGTAAATGTGTCTTTTCAAGACCTTCTGTATCCGTTTGTTATTGAGGCAAGCCTATTTTCGTTGTAATCATATCTTGATTTTTTTCCCTTTTTGTCCACAGGTAATTTCTTAAACTTAATCAAACTTATAAAGCGAAAAACTTACTAAAGCATATTAAATGTACACGTTGGGACTGAAATGGACCTTTAGTCACTAAGGTCTCCCATATCAAGTCAAATTTCACTCTGCTCTGGCCGGAGGGTTAGCTCAGTGGTTCCGGCGCCTACTTCGCAAGCGCAAGGTCCTGAGTTCGATCCCCGGTAACCACATACAATGCCGGGCATGGAGACTCATGACCACCAGCCATCAATAGCACATACCACAATGCCGGGTGTGGTGGCTCACGCCTGTAATCCCAGCACTCGGGAGGCAGGGACAGGAGGATTGCTGAGTTCGCGGCGGCTTGCCTGGGCACCATAGTGAGCTCAGGGCCAGCCTGAACTACAAAGCGAGACCCTGTCTAAAAAAATTTCACTCTGCTCTGCTAACTACAGCTGTAAATAAACGACCTCATATCCTTTCTCACTTAGGGTGTAAATTCGACTTTCTGAAGTCTTTCAAGCTTGTGCAGCTCTTGACATTATTTGCGAGGATCCCTGGACAACCGAACAGTTGAAGCTTTATCATTTCACTTCTACCCGATAGGAAAGGCCCGAGAAGGCCAGTTTCTGATCTCTGGATTCTCAGGGCATCACTATTGAAGAGCTAGAAAATGACCAGAATCAAGCTGGACAGACTGTTGGTGGCAAGAACTCACTCACCATGCAGAGTCATCTACTTGTGTGCCCAGTGTAACAACCACAAGGTGGCTGTGCTTCCTGTCCAGTCCTCAGAAGTCAAACTGTATGCTTAGAGTCCATGGTGTTTGTTTTCACATAAAACACAGTAAGGACTGGGATTTACAGTATTTTATTTTTGCATAAAAATAAGTTCATGAAATCCTATTTTGACAGTGCAAGTAAGCTGCTGCCTACACTGAGAGAATCTGCAGAGTCCGAGACTGCAATCCAAGTTTTCCAGTATGGATTGTTGAGAAGCCAAGATGAACATTTACTCAGCTGTCAAAGTGACAGCTGGGTTTTCTGACTTCGCTATTAAAAATACCTTTTGTCTTCATTAAGAAAGGTAGTTGGGGGGCCGGAGGGTTAGCTCAGTGGTTCCGGCGCCTGCCTCGCAAGCATAAGGACCTGAGTTCGATCCCTGGTAACCACATAATGCTGGGCATGGAGACACACCCACCAACAATTGCCGGGCATGGTGGCTCACGCCTGTAATCCCAGCACTCGGGAGGCAGGGACAGGAGGATTGCTGAGTTCGCGGCGGCTTGCCTGGGCACCATAGTGAGCTCAGGGCCAGCCTGAACTACAAAGCGAGACCCTGTCTCTAAAAAGAAAAAAAAAAAAAAAAAAAAAGGTAGTTGGATTCATTGCCAATAATTTGTAGGCTGTGAATTTAAATTCCAAAACTCTGCACCTAATATCCTGCTTTTCTGTCTCAGGCCTCTGAGTATTTGTCAACAATAAGAATAATGGAGTTACTAAGAAGAGAGAGAGAGAGAGAGAGAGAGAGGGAGGGAGGGAGGGAGGGAGGGAGGGACGATGAGGATGAGGATAAGTGAATATGGAGAAGAGTCAGAAAGCCTGTGTTAATGTGCTTGTCTCATCATGGTGAGGCATAAATGCACTCTGAAATCTCAGTAAAATAATCTGGTTCCTAACAGGGTATTGGATAGCACCTGCCATACCTACTTCAATACAATTACTAAAATCAAATTCAAAAAGCAACAAATGCATTTTACATAGTCTTTAAAATTAACTATCATCAATGTTGACCTCACAGCCATTAAAATTTCAGAAAATATTAGACAGTATTAATCCAGAGTACCCAAACTCACACAATCAGCACCTTAAAAAGTGCATACAGCTTTGGTCATTCCTGGGGAGCCGAAAATATTTGAAAAAGCAGCTGGAAACCATCAAGAGGGGTCACTAAAATGTTCAAAGGGAAGGGCATTATTGAGTCCTGAAGGCTGAGAGGAAGAAGCCGAGAGAGGAGAGAAATGGGGACGTTAAGGACATGGCGCCTCACGGACAGCCAAAGGTTTCTTTCTGACTCAGAGACGACTCCGATTTCTGGGAAACCCTTGATGCAAGAAGCAAGTGTGAAGTTTTACAGTTAAAAAGGAAACGAGGTCTTGCACCATAAGCATAATTTGGAAAAATGCTTATTTCAGGACATTATACAGAAAAGTGATTCAGGGAGCAAAATACAGGACAAACACGGGCTTGGAAGAGAAGCAGCCTGACTCAGCTTCCAGTTCCAATTTGCCCACCTAAAGCTCTGTGGTGTGACCCAACTGTTCACCCTGCGTGAGCCTCACCCTGCCCATGTACAGAGTGGGTCTACGGTGCCCGGATGGAGTGAGAGCACTCCGGTGTGGCCCTGTCAAGCACACAGCGGGCACCATCCACGGCAGCATCTTCCCTTGGAACAGCAGATTCCTAAAAAATTAACTACATGAATGCAACATTCTTTAACTTCCCTTAGAGTTACTTAAAATACAGAAAACTCACAGATTGTTCAAAGCCCTTTCATAGAACGCAATCTTATCAGTAGTAACTGGGCTCATCTGGATGCCATTCCGTATGACACTATTATTATTTTTTTAAGTAAAACTTTTTTTGGTACATTTTAGAGCTATATGATGGTAACATTCATCGTAAGGAACATGAGGTACCTGTAGTTATATGTGATGTATCTTGCTTTTTCTCCATATCCCCCTTCGACCTTTTTTCCTTTCTTTATTTACAAAAGATTTGTTTCCATTTTTTCCATTCTTTTTTTCTTGTACCTTCTTCCCCCCCTTCTTTCCCTTCTCAGTTGAACATTTTCTTCCCAATATCTGTTACATATTTTGGTCTTTATTTGGTTTCTCACACTAATGAAACAAGCTATTTAAATGTGTGTGTGTGTGTGTGTGTGTGTGTGTGTGTGTGAGAGAGAGAGAGAGAGAGAGAGAGAGAGAGAGATCTATTTCAGTTAAGAGTATGGTCTCAGGGTGCATCCATTATCTAGAAATGTCTCAAGCTTATCCTTCTTTATGACAGAATAGTACTCCATTGTATAGCATCTTCTTTATTTAGTCTCCAGCTGGATAAAGGGCATATGGGGTCTTTCCAAGGTTTAGCTACTACAAACTGAGCTGCTACAAATATGGATGATAACATTATTATTTAGTCTAAGTAACCATTATTGCATCTCATTTCAGCAAAATAATGTATACTCTGAATAAATAAAATCTAAGTAAGGTCTGCACTTTACCCAGTAGTATTGTTGCAATGTTAATTTCTAAGTATTGATCATTATAATAAGACCATATAACATTAGAGAAGCTGGAGAAAGACTATACAACAATTTTGTCTTAACTTTATAACCCTACTATAAATCTAAAATATTACCTGATATTCAAAATGACTAAGTCCAATTTTTGTATCATTTGAATGTAAATTGTCTCTCTTCTCTCTCTATAGAAAACTATGTATTTTATCCTTACAGGTGTTTGTTTCACTGAAGAGATAAAAAGGCCCAAAGAATCAAGCGCTTTTCTCTTTTAATGGATTTTTTTTATTCCAATAACAAGAGTACTTACTATTTGCCAAGTGAGAGAATGACTAAACAGAAGTCAATGTATTATTCAAATATTCCATATCAAATGAGGTGCTAGTTTCTTTCTACTTCACAGTTTGTATAAAACACGCTGAGTTTATCAGGGTTATTAATCATTTTCCTGCTACTGTGACACGAACTCACCATACTGTGTCCTCCTCCAGACTTACCGATCTCTAAGAAAGAACTTCCGGCATCCTGCCGGCGTTCAGGCCCAGCTCACTGACACGGTCTCATTCCTTCAAGTATTCCTCAACTTCCAGTAATTAAACAAATATTATTGTGTATCTGTTATAAGGTCACCACTGTTTTAAGTATGGACAAATAGGCATCAATAAAACAAACACAATCTCTGTTCTCCTAGAATTTATATCCTGGTTGGGAAGGAATAGATAATTCATTAACTTATTATAAGATAATATGACCTATAACATAAATCCTTCATTTTCACTACCTGAGACCACTAAAGAGTCTGGAGGTAGCGCTTTCTTTTCTACTTAATCATACAATACAACCTTATTTTCTATTTCAACTGACTTTGAAAACTGATCACTAAATCTATATGCAACAACTAATATTAATCATCTGTATGCTGTTGACTTCAGACTGTCCTCTTGAAAGTTTACAGTAATAATATATTTTCCTCATTTAAAACAACTACTCATTAGGATTTCTCTGCACCAGTTATACTTTGATACACATTCTGCTACATAACAATTCTATCACTTTAGGACAAACTATAAACACTGAAGATTATAGGTCAAAAGCCAAGTTCAAGTCTTACTTTGCCATATACTATATTTTGGCCTTGGGCAAATTATGAAAGTTTTCTAAGCCTCTGTTTCCTAAAAAGTAAATGTGAAACAACCTTACCTCAGAGTCTGCTAAAAGGATGAAATAAAGACACTGCAGTGAAAGCACTTAGCAGTCGACGTGTGTCATATTGTGACACCAGCAAGTGTTCAGGCAGATCTTATTATTTAAGTCCTTGGTAAATGTTAGTTTATGAAGCTTTCTACATTTATACAAAGTTCTGAAGTAACTGAGCTGGAACAGAGATCAACGAAAAAACATTCATTCCCGTGCCAGGGTGAATAACGGCTCTCAAAGACATGTAACTCTGGAACTTTGGAGTAATCGTATCATCTCACATGCGAAAGGAACTTTAGAGACAATAAGGGCAAGGATGTCGAGATGGGCAGATTACGCTGTGTTACCCAGGTCGCAAATCTAATCCTGGGAGCCCGTCAAGTCAGACAGTCTCTCCTTGGCATAACTGGAGGGGGGGGGGGGCCAAAGTCAGAGATGTCACATGGCTGGCTATGCAGTCAGAGGAAGGGCGGCCGAAGCCAAAGAACTGAAATCTCCAAAAGCTGAAAAAGGCACGTAAGAAAACAGAGGCTCTCTCAGGGCCTCCTGCGGTCCTCAGACAACTCCATTTTAACTCACTGAGACTGATGTGCAAGGCAAAGAACTGCTACATTTCTGCTGTTTTCAGCTTCTAGGTGTGTGGCCATTTGTCACGGGAACAACAGAAAGCTGATACAATTTCCAAAGACACATCAGCCGTTGATGCTCTAGCAGCAGCAACTACGGAAGGCTCAGCTCATGGCAAAACCGAGAGACTCAGTAGACACACCCGCAGAGGAAGGCGGCTGGGCACGCTTCACCACCCTGCCCTCACGTCCCGGATCTGGGAAAGACACTCGCACATGCCAGTTCCACACTCTGATGAGCAGAGGGTGCAGACCCCAGAGAATGACCCCAACCACTGCGGCCCAGGGAACTCTGTTGCTGGCCTCAGTTTCTTCTTTCGAAAATGAAATATCCGAAGACCTCTGGGCCCTGTTAAGCTGCAAAATGAGTCACGGAGATCTAGTCTCCTTTTGCTACACCGTGTTTCACGAATTCAGAAGCAGAGTCACTGACCTGATTTTTATATTTAAACATGATTGATGTAAATGCTCAGGGGAGAACAAGAGGAGGAACAGAAGGGGGAGGGGAAGGAGAGAAAGAGGAGACAAGATTTCTACTAAATTTTCTAAGGTCTTACTGAGGCCCGAGTTCTAAGAAACTCAATCCTCCATAGTAATAGAAATACGCTCACATTTGAGAAGACACATTCTCTTACTTTTTAGTGCTATACATTCAGGTAGTATAGTTTCTCTCTCTTTCTTTTAATACCACGTTTAGAAATGTTAGCAAACAAAAAGATTTAAGAAAAATCCTCAAATGGAGATGTACAGGTTAACATCATATCCCCTTTAAGGTCGGTGTCTAAAGAAATCCCTCCCTCATTTCAGTCTGAGCTCTATTTCTGAAGAAAGTTGTTTTCTTGCCTAACTTCGGTACACCTCAGCTACCTCACGTGACACACGGGAGCACCGTGGAACAGGACGCAGGGCGCCCGCCAGCCGGCTGAGAAGTGAGAACGCATCAGTCCACAGTGTGACCAATGATTCTGAAGCAATTTAGCAGCTACGGAAAGAACACTTAGGAACCCAGCCCGTCCGTCTCTATGACTGACCCTGAGCTCTGCCTGACAAACGGCGGTCTTGAGCATTCTGAAGAAATCCACCAGCAACGCAGAAAACCTCTTTGCTTTAACCATCAGAAACTCCCAGATGAAGAATTTTACCAAGACAGTCACAAAAATGCAGCAAAATGTCTGCTGAAGTTCTCTACAGCATGTGTTCCTGTAGTAAGTCCCAGGCAGGGGACGCGATCCGTGAAGTGACGCTGTCCAGCAGCCAGGCCCAGGCCTCTGCTGACTAGACGGCGTCAGTAACCCAGGAAGGCCTCAGGGACAAAGCGGACAGTTCTATGGCCGGACACACCTTCTGTTCATGGCCAATTCAGCAGCTTCAAGAACCGCTCCATTTTCATTATGCCAAACTACCTGGTATGAGAGCAGCTATAAAGATCTATTCCCATTTCTGTTAAATAATGGTATATACCATTTAAAAAATTTATATATGGATAAATTATTTAATTCGGACCAACTCAATTGTTGAGAACAACTAACTAATTGGATGTTAGAATCACTAGTGTTGTTGCCTGTGCTGCAGGTACTGTCCTGGAAGCTCTGGGCTTTAATCCAAGCTCCATTTCCTCCAGAACCTCCATGAGCTTTTATGCACAATTTTGCCAAGTGAGTTTTTCTCCTTCCATGATTACAGACCTCAAGTTCACCGTAAGACAGGGGTCTCCCAATACTTTTACAGACCCTTTCCTGAAGGCCAGAGCTTCTCCAAGTTTTTCCTACACGGGTAAGTCATGTGGACAAGTAGATCAAAATAATTATCAACCACATTTTCAGGGAGAACATCCATAGATTCTGACTCAGTAACCAAAGTCTCTGCTCTTGCAGGGCCTGGGGTATAGCTCAGTGGCAAAGCTCTCGCCTAGCATGTGTCAAGCCCAGGTTCAATCCGTGGCACTGAAAAACAGAAGAAGCCAAAACAGCATTGCAGATAGATAAATGCAATGCGAGGGGCCCGTCAGAGGACTGTCGGTGGGGCAGAGGTAAACGGCACTTAACCGAGAGCTAATCCCGCCCCACGAAGTCTTTCCCACACTGTGAGTGCTTGACGTTTATTTTCCTCAGTGAATTAAAAAAAAATGAGACCTAGTTTTGTCTTTTTTTAAGAAATTCACGATCTTGTAGAAAGAGACAAATGGAAGTTTTGTTTCCTGTGAGTAATTGGTGGTATCCACAAGATCAAATTCTGATCCCTTGTATCTAAAATAAGGAGTGTCTGGTTTTAATTATTTAAAATAAAAAGAGAGAAGTGAAGAAAAAAGAATCTATTATTCCAAAGTATTTCTCTTTTTTGGCATCCATCTTTATGTTATGAAAGGTGAGGTATTTTTTAGGTAAGAGCAAAGAGTCATTTGATACTATTTAAACAACTGATCTAAGCACTGTATTGTTTGAAGACAGCTATGAAAATAGAGTGTGTTTTAAAAAATGACAAGTATGTTAGTGATGCACACATTAGCTTGATTTAGCCCCTGCAGCCGTACACATTTTAGAAATCATGTTATATATAACATACAAAATCACATGCATCAATTAAAAATCAATTTTAAATCATAAACTACACTGAATTAGGAACACATTTATTTTGGAGAGTTGTTATGCTGGTTGCTCAAAAATTCTTTATTTATTCTTTATAGCTATATATCATCTGTGAATACTAAAGGAACTCAATCCCCATCCCATTATGTAGGTTGGGACGATCCCTGTGATAAATGCTGGAATTACCTGATTTGGGCAAAAAATTCTTTCCAGGTAGGCTTAAAATACATATATAAACTAGTGGTAGGGAAATCAATCTCAAGTCATAAAATATTATGAATTTGTGAATTAACATTTTATTTCATGCATTCACTCAGTGTGCCTAGTTTTATTTAATGAAAATTTCTCTCTAGGAGAAAAGAGGCCTACTTCACCTATCCTCTGACTGGCAGAATCTCCCTGGGGAAGGAAAACAGGAAGAGAAACTGAGGCTTGTAGAACACAAGAGACACAATAAAGGGCTATTTTATCCATTTGGAATCATAACAACCACATCTATCCAACAGAAAAAAAAAGTTTTTGTCACTGGACTGGCAATTTATATAAAATGTCATCTTCTGTCTAAATTTTTGAGAGGTTATGGCCATATGCCCGTAATGGCTGTCAGTGATTTTCAACCATCACAAGGCTGGGACGAGAGGTAACTGAGGCGGTGGAGCCTACGAAGCAGGAACTGTTCTGGGGTTCCAACCACGACAAGGGATTTTTCTCTGCAGAATGAAGCTTTGGCTAGAGGCACAGGGACGGTACTAGAAGACTCTTTGTAGCTAAGAGACTTTATCCTGTACCTTGCTTATACTGTGTGAATGGTATTTTGTGCAACTTGTTCCTGTGAGCGATCTGAGATCGTTTACACTGTTTACAAAATTGTGCTGAACCTTTTGTTATCAGGATTAGCGGGATCAGGTGACCCTGAAGTTTTCTTTTTTTTTTTTTTCTTTGAGACAGGGTCTCTCTTTGTAGTTCAGGCTGGCCCTGAGCTCACTATGGAGCCCAGGCAAACCTCGAACTCAGCAATCCTCCTGCCTCTGCCTCCCGAGTGCTGGGATTATAGGCGTGAGCCACCACAACCGGCAGGTGACCCTGAAGTTTAAAACTGAGAAGTTGAGGGAAATAGATTTTGGGAACACTTGGTGTCTGAGACACTGATGTTGCAGATATTTCTAAAACACGCCACAATTTTTCTTTGACAGAGGAAACAACAATAAAAGAGGATTGAGATGAAATACTTGGGGCACAAAGTCAAAGAGACACAAATTCAATACGCTTAAGAATATGGAAAAATATATGACAAAAATGAACAGAAATAGGGCACAAAAATCTGTTCCAAGTTTTGGATTCAAACAGTTTGGGAGCCAAACTCCAGCTCGGGTTCTGACTTGGGAAGATCACATGTATAAGTGTAATTTTAAAAGAATACACATAACTATTGTATAGACATAATTATTTATGTATCATCTTATTATGGAACTTTCATTGTGGTATATTCAAAATACAAGTCACTCAATTCACCCTCGTTGGTAGTAAGAGGAGAAAGCTGACAGCAGAAATCTGAAATAGAGACGAAGCACCAAGGAGGGCCAGAGAAACGGAGGCACGTCAGGTCCACTCAGACCTTCAGAAGCCTCGTCTCTCTGAGCTCGTGTGAGTGCACAGGAGTCTAAAACTCGTTCACGAAGACTGAGCTGTGAACGGGGAGGCACCGCGACGGGTGGGATGGAGGGAGAGGAAAATGCAAGTCCAACCTCGATGTGAGGTCCCCAAATCAACACCTACCGAGCCAGCTGTAAAACCCTGATGGCCACGGATCTAGGGCCAGACCTTGGGGGAAGGGAGGTGTTCTAAAACCGATCTTCATCCGGACATTCATAAAGACCAAACAGAATGAATTTACAAGCATCCTACACTGCAAAGGAACTAAGAGCCTAAAAACATTTCAAATGAGTAAGAAAAGCTAAATAGAAATTAATTATAGAGCCAAGCACACAATATCACTTGTTTTAAATGGAGGTGTCATTCTTGTACCTTTAATTAGGGGCACTGTTTTTATTGACTCACTTTATTGTCTATAAAAATGTTATAAGCACTTACCAAAACTGTAACAAGCTCTCTCCTGACTTCAATCCTCCTAAGCCAATCTTTCCCACCACAGACTTTTCCAGTGCTTAGTCAGTACACTTCACACTGATATATGAGTTGTATGAATATTCACCTAGCAATCCTCTTTTTTTTATAAGCACTAAGAACAAGGAAATCTTCGGAACACAGTTCAGATGAACTGAGTATGATGAATTCAATGGTCATCCATACTGTTCACCTACACTCCTGCCCTTTATCAATATCCTATAGTCATTATTCAAAATATCATAATTACTTTCTCATTGATTACATGAAAGACATAGTCATCAATAATTCAGTTATATATGCAGTATCTTATTCTAAAGGAAGATTCCTTTCAAAACAAGAGCAGATACCCAGGGCTTTCAGACTTTTAAGCTAACTGGGAAATTTAATTTGCAATGATATTACATCTGAAAATATTCTGGCTGCATTTTAATCACCTTAAAAAGCTTCATAATAAAGTGGAATATAATACTTATTCAGAAATATCACAGAAGTGTTTTTCTGACTAATGATGAAATTCAAGCAGGGGCCAACAAAAAATAAAAGGCAAGGGCTTCTGTTTTTGAAGTTTATGTATATGTGGCTAAGAGATTACTCCAAAAGCCTTCCCTACCATTATTAGAATGTAAATTTCTTGTGGATAAGGTTTTCATTTTTTATTCATTACTTATTTCTAGCATCTCACACAATATAAGGAACATATATTGCCATTAAGTGTTTGCTGAATGAAGGAGCGCACGTGGCTCCGGTGGAAATCGTAACTTCTACATAGGCCCGTCCTCCTGCTTCATTAGGAAAGAAAGGTGCAAGAAAAACCTCACGGTAATATCAAAATATAGAAAAAGAGTCAATGAGAAAGGAAATGCAAGGGCTTCCCTGACAGGATGACAGTTTGCATATCATTTGCGTCACAGGCATCAACTCTGATGAGTCTCTGGTATCATCTTTTTTTTTTTTTAAAGGGGAAAATAGACTGAGACTAAAGCAAAGGAGAGGACAGAGGGCCTCGGAGCCAGGCTTGACCCGGATGTACTCACTGTTGCCTTAGCCGCAGCGCCTCTGAGGGCGGCGGGCCTGGAGGAGGAGCGCGCAGAGACGCGCGACACGGGCACTCGCTCGGTGCGCCTTTCCGATGCAGTCTTCCAGTAGGTCCTGCGACAAGCTTCCTTTCCTCCTTGTGTCAGGATCTTCCGTGTCACGTGCTCTTGGGTGAGTTACTCATGTATTTATCGTTCTTTAAATCCCCTGCACTAACTAGACGTTGCATTTAATAGTTTGTTTTGCTCGTCAAGGCTCTTAAACGTACATCCTATTTCTAAAGAACCCTCTGACTTATTCAGACAGGCACGCTTTTGCAGGGAACAGGATTATGGGGCTGGCACGTAGCTCAGGGGCAGCTCGCTTGCCTGATACGCAGGAGCCTCTGAATTCCATCCTTATCAGCGTCCCACAGGTGAGCAGGATTCTCCAGGAACACAGTGCTTACACTTCGGTGATCGCTTTAAAGTCTCCTTCAAGCTCATCTCACTGGCCCGCACTAATCTCTCGCGCCACAGCTCCCTCTGAGGCCACAGGATGCACAACGCAGACCAAGTTTCCAAATGACACTGATATTGCTACTCCAGAGGTCACATTTGAAAATCACTGCATTTTGCACACACAGAGCATTACGCATAAAGAGCAAAACGAAGGATAATCAGCCACAACAAGTGACGTTATAAAATACACAGACCACTAACAGAATAACGACAACTCAGCTCAGTTTCCTAAAAGGACCGAACCGAGGATTGAAGTGAATGTCTCAAGGCACACGGGCTCTCTCTCATCAAAAGTGAGATAAAAAGCCAAAATAAAACTTTCACTTGAAATATATTTTCTTACACCTGTGCACTTTGTGGAGTAAGAGGGGCATTCCTGATGACCTTTAGGTACGGCTTACCTGGAGTTTATTAATGGAAGATGAACGAGAAGTTATAATCAGGAACACAATGGACTGCATAACTGTCAAGATTAATTTCTTGCAGGGAAAAGGACTTAGCTTCCACAAAGTAAATAGTACGTAGATACTTTCTTTCAATATTTACGAGGAGTCTTCCTCTGGGGAGCACGTGTGCTAGATACGTGCTCTAGGGCTGAGCGACGCCTCCCACGGAGGGGAAGCCATGTGCACACTGACACGGTGTCCTGAGACTGGATGCTGTTAGCAGAAGGATGGGGAAATAGCTTCTCATCTAATTTACGGGAAAAAAATAACCAACCTAATCTGGGTACAGAGAAGAAAGCACTGAGGAAGCACAGAAGGATATGTAAATTGTGCAAAAAGAATGCAGAAAAGGCCCTTAGAGGAGAGTCTTCAGGTGTGTTTTTAGGAAAAGCAGGACCTGGAGAGGCAGACAGCAGGAGGACAAGTATGTGCAGTCAAAGAAATGCTGTAAGCCCACACAGCTCAAGAGGCAGGGCAGAACCGTGCGATTTGAGGCCAAGACTAGGGTTAGAAGGAACAACAGAAAAAGCTTGAAATGTTCATGGGTAGCTCATGATATGAGAGGCTCTGTGGTGCAAAAATAAGTAAAATGATTTAAAATTCCTTCATCTGTAACTTTGAAATTTGTGGATATGCCAATGCAAAGCCCAACTTGCAGAGGGTAAAAGCACAGAGCACAAGAGGGCCGGTGAGTTACATTCTCAGGATCCTAAGTGATAACAGCTCACTTAGAGGAAACTTGACTATTAAACATGCAGGAATATTGTCAAAAAAAGAGCAGGCTCCATTAAAAACAAGTGGTTCTTCCACAGTTAATGACCAATTCCCTCCCTTTCATATCCTGAAACAGTTTTTCTTTTTTTTGGCTTTAATAATACTTAGGCATTAAGATCAGCAGAAACACCTGGAATTGATTTTAACACTACTTTGCTAGCCCAGGGTATGATGGTCCAAATCCCATCTGGCTAAGTCTCACCCTTGACCTGCCAAATATGATCACCAGAGTCTAGTCACTCCTGAGTCCTCCAGCTGTTCTGCTCCCTCCCCACTCCCCACCCCGCCCAGAGCTCTGCAGTAGCGAGAGCACCTTCGCCAACTCAAGTGAAATAACAATGTCTTCAGTTGCCACTCCGAGGCAAAGACGTCTGTGTTGACCTCAGCCAACGGCGAGACTGGGCCAGACACACACCTTGAGAGATTCTGAGGGCAACGTCACTGGCGGCTACTGTCTCTTTGGGATGAACAGTAACTCACTTGGGCAGCAACTGACACAGTAACTTATTTTCTGAAGAATCAAGGCACATCCAGTGTGTAAGACTCAAGCAAGGAAAAAGTGGAGTTAGCCCACCACATCGAGGTCAGGTGACAGACCAACTATTAGACTGGACCCTCGCCTTCCCGCTGTTGTGCAAACCTAGTCTGAAGTCATCTCAACATCTGTGCAACCATGTTCATAGTAGCTCAATTTGTCATAGTTCAGTCTTGGAAACAACCCAAATGCCCGACTGGAGACTGGGTAAAGAAGATGTGTTTTTCAATAAAATGGAGTATTACTCTGCCCTAAAGAATGATAAGTTTGAGTCATTTATACTCAAATGGACATACCTTGAAGACATACTCATAAGTGAAATAAACACATCACAGATATATAAACACTGTGTCTTTTCTCTGGTATGAGAAGATGTAATTGAGTTTTAGAATGTATGATAGATATTGTGAGATAGAAAATATTCAAAGGGAAAAGGACAGGGGTAAGTAATGAGGGTTAAGAAGAAATATGTTTAAAAGAAGCATATGTACACAGAGGTTTGTGGTGGGGTCGTAGGGTGGGTAGGGGAATGGGGAATGGGGAAAAATGAGAATTAAGTCGTGTCATGTACAAATTCCCAATGCTGATTGTGATCATGATGAGCATATAAAATGCACCAATAAAGGATTCAATTTAAACAGTCATCTCGCTTTTCCACATTTTTTCTGTGGATGGCTAAAGGTTGCTCAAAGTCAAAGAAATTTTTTTCAAAGTTTAATTTTTGAAACCTTGACAAAGTTTCAAACCTTCTCTTCTGATCTTGGTAACAACCACAGCACCTACGTACTTTCCATGATATTTACATCTCATCAAATTTTTGAAGCCACATTTTGTTCCTACCTTATGGAGATTTTCAGAAATAATTCAGTAATCTTACGGTTTATAGACTCCATTCTTATGCCCATTTCAGTCATTTGTCTTACAGATCTCCTTTCTCAAAAATGGACCAGCTACACTGTCTTAGATCCAATGGACCATCAGCACTTGAACATCCCAGGGGAAAAAAATAGAATTCGCACATTAGCACCTACCTCACTGGAGAAGTTTTACACAGGCCCTTCCACAGCAGAATCAAAATACCAAGATTTCATACCCGGGAAGAACCACAAAGAGCTATACCTGTGGGTAACCAAAACCAACCCTGCCAGTCTTCTAACTCGAGAGGACTAAAGCAACCCTGCCGTGACCCCAGAGAAGCTCGGAGGAAGGCTGAGGCGACAGACACCCGTAGAAGAGCCGAGGTGAGGACGGGAACAGGTCACAGAACCTTCACACACGATGCCACAGAGCCCAAGGCGCCCAGTGCTAACGCACAGCGCCCCCCTGGCAGGAACTCCCTGGGCACTTGTGCCTGAGGGTGAGCACAGGCACTCCTCACAGAGGGAAGGCCAGCAAAGAAGAGCAGGAGGGATCACGGCAGGAAGAAACCAGTGCACACCCAAATCATCACCCACAAATTGGGAAACAAAAGTTGATTTACAGTATGCTTATTCTTTATTAATATGAAATACCATATTCCGGTACAAGAAATAAATAACAGACTTGAAGATATTTTCAGGGGCCTGGGAAATATAAACTGCATCACAGGTGATACGAAAAAAGACAAAATAAATAGCTAGAAATGAGGGCAAACAGTGAAAAAATTTATGGTCTCTGCACATGACAAAAGAGACAATATGAAAAGTGAGAAACTGAACAGAAGAAAAACAGTAGTACAGTAAAAAAAATGAGAGAAAATGTAAGAGAGAAAACTGATGATTAATGCAAAACACTTTAATTCACATTTCAGAGGGAGGGAGAAAAATTAGATGCAGGACATTTTTAAAGAAATTTGGATATGAATTTTCCAGAATAAACATGTTCAAGAAGCCCAAAGATTCTGGGCAGGATAGAATCAGAGGAATCCACATCTAAATGCGCCATGGTGAGGCTGAGGGTGGGGAGGATGTTCGGAGGACAAATCTTGAAAGCAGAGAGAGAAGAAAGGCAGATTACCTTCAAAGCAGAGGCAGTCACTGTGTGCCAACCTCTCCACGGCTTCCGACTGATTAAAGCACACGGCAGACTAGCTGTGTCTTGGGCTCGGACCAAACTGGATGTTGTACCTAACACCATAATTATGTGCTGACTAAGTCCTTTGTCTGAACTCTTCCTAAAGGTAATGGCAATAAAAAGGATATAAATTTCTGAAAATAATTCTGAAACATTCGGCAGCTTTTAGCTTTATTACCTAATAATGTGGTAAAGCCACTATACTAGAAATAATGGTGCTCGGCTTATAGGGTTTTGCCTATGGTAAAATCTTCCCACCAATCAATTAAAACACCTTTTTGGAGCTGAGCCACAGAGAAAGAGAAGAAAAAATGAGATTGATTCTTCCCTCTAGCAGATGGGCCTCGAGATGATACACTTAAAATGTATCACTGGGCCCCTGATGAAGCTTGTTCATTATCTTCTCTTTTAGATCCAGCTTTTGAAAAGTCAAGCTTTCCTTCCGTATAGTGCTCTTCCGATTTTATTTGTACTTCTTGCACTATCAATCAATCATTACTTGTAAGTGATCATGACAGAGAGTACTGTATGCTTTAGCGGACAGGACTCAGAAGGCAATCCGAATGACACACATTCACAGAAAACAGCACCGTGGCTTCGCCCGCCTCATTTAAAAAGCCAGCCTGCTGCTCATCTAATAAAAGTCTTGCTTTATCAAGAGAAGGACAGGTCTGTTGGGGAATTTAGTAATGGAAAGTTTAAGAGGTAGCCTTTCAATGAACAGCTGATGACAAGTCAGAGTTACTGCAGGGAGAAAACACAGGGTCATAAATCAGCTTATCATGATCCCATTATGATGGTCGACGGGGTTAAAAAAAAATGATGAATTTAGCCGGGTGTGGTGGCTCACGCCTGACATCCCAGCACTCGGGAGGCAGAGGCAGGAGGATTGCTGAGTTCAAGGCTTGCCTGGGCTACATAGTGAGCTCAGGGCCAGCCTGAACTACAAAGCGAGACCCTGTCTCAAAAAAAAAAAAAAAATGATGAATTTAGTGACATTGGAAAATATGCAGAGGCCATATCCAAAAATGAAAAGAAAATATCATATAGAAAGTTTAGGGTAAAAAAAAATTAAATTGCAGAATATACACTACTGAAAAAATGTATTGTTATAAGATTTTCTGATATATTAATACTTTATATTAAGGTGCTATATTGACATTACATTAATAAGGAATATTAATAAGTACACATTAAGAATATGTAAACACACTGGGCATGGTTTTACCACCTCATCCTTCCTGCGGTGCTCCGTGGAGGTGAAGCCCCAGCTCTGACCGCAACACGTGCCCGCGAGGAGCTCAGAGGGTAGGAGAGGTCATCATGCACAGCCGGTGCCCAGTTTCTCCTGAGAACTTCACTGCGCTGTGACTTATGAACACACAGCCACACCTAACTAGAGCGAGTGTCCGTGAATCAGGCCCATCGCTCTTTACCAGGAGTTTGTATATCCATAAAACCGGGGTGTTACAGGGCTGGAACTTACACAACTTTTGTCTCCCGATCACCTTCAGCTCTCCGAAGATACTCACTACTCAAGACTCCAGCTAAAAATCAACCAGAGCTGAAGGAAAGAAAGCTCCGATGTGCATATGACCGCCCCGATCGCCTGCTGCCTAGAATGGTGTCCTCTGCAAGCCCGTCCACGTGGCCTGTCGCAGGGGCTCCTTCTGTCTCCCTCCCTGGAAAGGACTGCTCGCTATATACTTTCACAGCTCAGACACACCCTCTCTGACGTCAGGCTTCACCTCCAGCACCCCCAGCCCTGGCCCTTGAGTGCTTCTCTTCCTAGTCCCAGCCAGAAGACCCTTTCCGTCCATTACTGTCCATCCTCCCAGACCCCGGACAGGCTCCCAGTGGACTCCTCAGTCCCTTTCGAGTCAGAGTTTATTTCCCTCCTTAATGGGACCAGTTGACTATGAGTCAGCAAACTTTAGGAGCGTCTATCACCATCAAAAGAATGATGTTCCTTAAGGCAAAGCTCCTTCCTGTAACAATTCAGGGGCTGTCACTCTCCTGTGAGGCTCAGTTTGAAGATAATTCCCACTATCCCCTGGGAAAATTCCCTGCACAGCCCCGACAAAAACCTAATATATTGAGTCTCCCCTTCTTCTGGGATGCCAGCCAAATCCTACAAGGATCTGGACTAACTAGTCATCCGTTCTAGGGAAGAAAAGTAACTGTATCTCTCAGTCCCCCAGGCCTCCTCTCTTCTCCCTTAAAAAAAAATATAAATAAATGCCCCAATGCAAACTGAGCTACCATCTTGCAAACTCAAGGATGGGCGGGAGGCCTTTGAGCCCTGAATTCCTGGATCAAAGATGATTCAGGCTGTTGGTGATAAAACGTCCCTGCACTCGGTGACGGGTCCGAGGCTCACAGACACGAGCGAGCACGCCACGTCTCAGAGCAGCTGTCAGGACAGAAGCGATCCTGACCCCTTTCTGCACAGACGGAATTTTCACTCAGTGTCCAGAGAGCCCGCAGCCTCTTTCTTGCAGTTAAGGTCTCTTAAATTAGGGGGGGCCCCTGGCGGGGCCAGAGGGTTAGCTCAGTGGTTCCGGCGCCTGCCTCGCAAGCGCAAGGTCTTGAGTTTGATCCCCGGTAACCACATATAATGTTGGGCGTGGAGACACGCCCACCCTCAATCAATACCGCATACCACAATGCCGGACGTGGTGGCTCACGCCTGTCATCCCAGCACTCGGGAGGCAGGGACAGGAGGATTGCTGAGTTCGCGGCGGCTTGCCTGGGCACCATAGTGAGCTCAGGGCCAGCCTGAACTACAAAGCGAGACCCTGTCTCCAAAAAAAAAAAGAGAAAAAAAAATTAGGGGCCTGGGGCTGACGAAGTTTTGGAGCACCGAGACAGTTTATCCCTGCATCACGTATGAAGTCACATTTACACACACGCATGCACGCACGCACGCACGCACGCACATATTATCCTCCTCTTTTGTGTTGTTACATTATGATTTTAGCAGCCATCTTGTCAGTCTAAATTTATTGAACCTACTCAGGTAAAAGATAATCTAATAAGGACCAAAAAAGACACAAGGGTTTGGCTGATATTAATTTACCACAGTCCTCAAAATAAAATCCCAGCCGTCATGATTCACATGCTGGTCTCTGAGGTCACAGAAATCCATCGCTTATCCAGAAATTGATACATCCCAACCACTAGCAAGTGAGGCTGGGCTCCCACGTGATTTGAAAATGTGGCGTCAGCATAATTAAAATTCCTACCTTGACACCTGGAGCTCTGGGTCCCCGGCCAGGACTCGCAGTTAGAGCGGAATGGGAGGTTTTCTTTATCTGAAACATTGTACTCTTTTTAATTCTAATGCTCTTTGCCTTTTCTTGACTAATGTTCGACCTTCATAATAACTAGGCAGTTAGGAATATTAAGATCATTTTCATTACTTACCAGGAATAATTGTTCATTTGCTCCATACCAGATTCTTAACACAGCAAACCTTCAGGGCAGGCAAGGTCATAATAACCTATCGATATTAATTCCTTAAACTGCCACAGCCTAATCAATTTCTGTTTCTGGTACACACTTAAGAGACAATGTAACACAAAGAATTTTAGTATTAGTGAAAACTGTAACTCCATCAACCTCTACTTCTGACTCATCAGTCTCAAGAACTGAGCACAGATGAAGGCACACTGAAAGCTTTAAAATAAGTTTTGAAAATATAAATCACAAAAATGAATGGCCCGTTTAGAAACAAATCCATACATCACGGGCCCACTTACGTTGTTTATTAACTGCTACTAATATAACAAATTTTATGTATCAGTTAAAATAGATTTTAGTTAGGCACAGTGGCACATGCCTGGAATCCCAGCCCTCAGGAGGCTGAGGCTGGAAGGAACACTGCAGACACTAGGCCAGCCTGGACTACATTAAATTTTTTCTTAAAAAAACTGAATTGCTACATGTAAACACAACTCATTGTCCAAGACAAATTATTAACACATCCTCATTCACCCAGTCACTAAATAAATTCTTAGAAGGAAGACTGTGCCCCCAGCACCATGCTGACTGTTGCAAAAGCACACAGCAGAAGATAGATATGGGTCTGTGGGGAGACCACAGTCTCCAGGGAAAACTGAGACTCGGGATGCTTACGTGCACAGACAGCCACTTCAGAGTTATTCTGGGCTGGGAGGATGATGGACTTCTAAAAATCCATATATATTAATGACAAAATTAAATGCTAGAATTGACATTGCTTTGACATGCATACCACAAACAAGGCAGATCTAAGGAAAATATTCACTTTTAAAACTGCAGTGATACAAGGTAGAACTGTTAAGTATTTGCAGACATTTATTACTGTCTTGTTCAGCAGCTCAGCATGTATAACAATTCCTGAAATACGGCTGCAACAGACTCAGAGGCACCAAAGTACTGTGGTCCTATGGAAAGTGAGCTACCCACTGACAGTGTGGCTCTAGCCAGCTATAGCTATCATTATTTATTAAATACAAATATATGAGATATGATCAAAAACAGTGAATGTGTAATTTTTAAAAAATTTTGCAGTAAAAGACATCCCCCGAGTCCCTTTCAAAATACACCCTCCACAGCACCACACCTAATCTCACCATTCTCGCCTCTTTGTGAAGAGGCTCTGGAAGTTCTCCACCCTGTCCTTCTGAACTGGGATCAAAAATACAGTGAATGCTACTGCTCAGCCCCATCTAAATGAAGGTAGGCTCCTGCAAACATTGTGGTCTGTCTTATGCATGTCTTTATTTATCACATCTGCCAGGTGCCGCTCCTGGCTCTTCCCCAAAGTCAAAAAACCACAACACTGTTGAATCCACTCTGGACACTGAGGTTCCCAAAAGAGGACTTCCACAACTGCTTCAGATAGTGGCAAGGACAATGGGACATGTGTTTGAAGCAAGAGGAAATATGTGGAGGGGAATTAAGAACAACTTTTTAAAGTGTAAACAATTATATTTTTCTGTCTCATGCCTGAGGAAGGCAGGAGTTATGGTGCTGGGGGTGCTGCCCTGAGAAGCACCCCTGTAGGCAATTCCATCACTACATGACATCCCCATCTCTGCCAGTGAACAGTAGGCCTGTGGCTGCTAAACGCATATAAACACAGACACGGCACATGTAGTGTATGTGTCTCTTGTCAAATCATCATTTCCCAGTTTTATTTCTCAGCACTGGGCATTGAACCCAGGGCTCTCACACACAGTTATATCTGCAATTCTTATTTATTTTTGATTTGTAGACAGGGTCTCATTATATCACTATGATGCCCCATCTGAATTTTCGATCTTCCCGCCTAAGCTTCCCAAACTGCTGGGATTTTATTTTGTAAAGTGACTGGAAATAGAATGACTTTTTTCCACGAAACTGTCAGACATTGAAAAGATTTTAGTTGGAAATGTATGACACCTGGAAATTCTATGGCTGTTTAATCTTTGCTTAATTTGCAAAGCAACTTTTCTACAAAGAATTACTGCTGTATGCATAATCAAAAACTAGATTCTAATAGGGCCTGAGTAAACATACATACATACATATATACACACACACACACCATATATATATATATATATATATATATATATATATATATATGTATGATTTTGTATACTAGTACTAGCAAAAGACTGGGAATCTCTGAATGGACTATTTTCCTGTGGGTTCATATGAAACTAAGAAGATAACTTGGGAGTGAACATTGTTCCCTGTGTGTGTACACTATGCTGTCAAGGGTTGTGCTGGAGTAACATTAGCTAAGTGTTCTAGCACTGAACTCCATCCCTATGCCCCTTCTCCATGCTCTGAAATAATGTGCAGGCATTTAAAGCTCCATTGTTTCTTTCCAAAACTCAAAATATAATAGGTAAGTATTTCTACAGATACTTTTCTTCCCTGTAACTGACAGGGCAGAAAACTTAGGGCAAATGGAAATGCAATATAATCAACATATTTAAAAAAAACCCTCAAGACATGTCTCCCATTTATATTGAATTTAATATATGGAAAATCATGTATTTCATTTTCCACTCAATTCAGTACTCAAATAATTGGTTTTCTCTTGACAAACCCAGGAGCTCATTTCCATAATTCCTGTAAGTATAACTCTTTCCAAAATGGATAATGCATGAGCATCCCCCAGGGAGACTCCATAGTACAGCAAGGTGACCTCACAGAAACGCGTGTGAATCACCAGCTTTTCTTCTGTATTTGATGTGATCCTTCTAGGGGCAGCGTACCAACCTTCAGTGATTTTCCCAGAAATAGACAATACTTTTCACTATCATTGCAATTATAATTGTTTGTAAAAATAATCTACCCATCTCATAGGATTCAACTCAGATCCCTCCCATTTTTATTTATTGATAAACAAGTTGTGGCATATACTGGTACAAATTCTCAGGACTGAGTGTGATCATGATGTGTATATAAAATGTACCAATAAAATCAATTAAAAATAAAAAAGTGGAATGTAAAGGGAGTAGTATAATTTTAAAAATGAAATGTTACGCTTAATAAGAATACCATATACTTATATTTCACTCTGTTCACAGAGAACAGAGAAAAAAGATTTGACACTTATGGGCAAAATGTCTACTTACTACGAAAATAATGTTTTATATAGTTGATACACTTCATAAAATATAAACTTGCCAAAGATGAGGTGGCTTAGTATGTTTGGAGTTCTTTCTGCTATTTCCCTGCCAGGTATATACACTAAAATACTACAAGGATCATACCACAGAGATGTATACACCTATGTTTATGGCAGCTCAGTTTATAACAGCTAAATCTTGGAAACACCCCAAATGCCCTTCAACTGGAGACTGGATAAAGAAGATATGGGGTTTAAAAAAAATAAAATAAGATGGAGTATTACTCAGCCATAAAGAATGATAAATTAGAGACATTTACACTCAAATGGATGTATGCTATGAAGACATACTCAAGTGAAATAAACAGGACACAGATGTGTAAATGCCATATTGTTTTTCTAGTATGAGAAACTAAAGGTGTAAATAAGGTCCAGAATGTATGATACTGTGTAACAGAAAATGTTCCAAAGGAAAGGGGGGGAGTAGGGGAAAGTGAAGAAGGGAAAGAAAAAATTTTATGATTAGTAAAATGGAAACAAAGCTTACATATATAGGAGGAGGGGGTTGTAGGGAAGTCAAGGAATTGGAAAAAAGAAGTCAAAAAATGGAAAATTAAGAATCAAAATGTGTCGTGTACAGGTACAAGTCCTCAATGTTGAATGTGACCATAGTATATATCTAAAATGTATCAATAAAGAGTACAAAACAAGGAAAGAAAGCCTATCAAATCATTTTGCAAGCTATAATCATTATAGGAAATAAAATAGTCAATAAATATCTAAACATAAGCTAACTAACAGATACATAGAAAGAAAATTCTAGCTCATTTACTTCACAAATATCCCCAAGCCAAGTACCTTACTAGGCACGCATGAATACAAAGTCACACAGGGAGACCTCCTTGACTCTACATCAAGCAACGATGGGAAAGGGAAAGTTACCTCTAAAGAACGGGCTGAAAATGTTCCTATGTGTGCACAGAAGTGTAATGATGTACAGAAGTACACACAACGTGCAAGAGTATTACTGGGCCAATGGGTTAAAACACTTCCCAACACAGGGCCCCTCTACTCTCTACAAAGGAGTTTATTTGCAGGCCAAAGGGGAAGCTAAATGCCAGGTTCACAACCAGCCGTTCACTTTACAAATTCTATATATTTGGTATCCAGTTCTCAGCTAAGGTCCAAATCTACAGTGTCTATGAGAAATAAATATTTCATGGGTATTATCAACTAATATTTACCAACTAATATTTACTAATATTTACCAAGAACCTCTGTGTCTAGACTCTGGGAAAAGAAAGTTACCCTCTGAAGTCTTCAAGTAGGGAGTGCACTGAGGAAGCTACAGACTAAGAAGGCAAGGAAACAATAAAACACTGCTTAGGACTTAGTCATAAAACCGGTACTTTACCTAAAATGACGTCTTACTCTTGACTGTACCAGGTGCTACACTGAACACTGACCCTCAGGGCTGCCTTGTGAGTCACATGATGTTACTGTCTACAAAGTCTCAAAGTGGAAACTGAGGTAGGGACCTCAAGGGCTCACTGCAGCAGCCACAGCCAAGGCCTTGTCTCTTCTCCAGTGTTCTGCTCTGACGTCCCCAGCGCACCCCCCATGGCCAGGACAGAAACCGGGACCTCACAGGCCAGGAAGGAAGGCTACAGTTCCAACAGACCTCCGCTCCTGTGCCACAGAAACGTCTCCTTGGTGCTGCTAAAAATTAAGACTTTGACGGCACATTCTGCCCTGCCCTGTATCCACACAGGAGAGCTCCTGGGCCAGGGGCTTCGATCAGAGGTCGAGTGCCTTAGCAGCCAGCCTGGTTCCAAGTCCATTACTGAAAAGGGAAAAATAGCTCTTATTGGGGCTGCTACTGAGGAAACGGATTTTTTTACCTTCTTATTTTAGTGGCCATATTGAGAGGAGGTGAACGTGCCAGATTAGTTATCTGGGGCAAAGGCAAAATACTGCTCAGTTCTGGGCACCACAGTCAGGACACTGCCAGTTTGGCGAAGGTGGGATGGATGGTGTCAGGGCTTGAGAAGATCGGTTCACACCATGGCCCGTGGCGGGTACGGATGTGGACTCTAAACATCACCCTGACTTTGTACCGCCTTCCCTGCAGTGGGTTCAGGCAGAAACAAAAATATGCCATTTACCATCAACACACTCAAGTTTATACGAGTCATTAAAATAATTACTTAAAATATACTGTCTGGATTTCCTGTAAACCGCTAGCTATACAGATCCATGTTTTAGCTTAAGATCAACCCTGACTGGGGTTACAAATCTGGCCTCCATCCAAAAACTCTTCACGTTGTATACACATAAAGATGACGCACATGGAGCAGTCTTTCGCTTCTTACCACCGCGCTTAGCAGAGCATAAACTCCTAACCGGAAAGTTCTCCAACTTGATGGAAAGGAGAAGAAGAGAGAGCGAAGCGAAATTACCAAAAAAACTAACCCCCGTTCAACACAACACAAAGTCACACTGCAGGCCTGAGATCACACTGTGCTCTCTCCAAAATGACTTCTCTCCTGTTGCCAAAGCCGCTTCTGCCTCCCTCTTTGTCCTTCCACAGGGCAGAAAGTCCAAAGAATAAAATGAGGCAGAAAAGAAAAGACACATTCAGACAAGAATATTTTCTAGAGCCTGATATGCTTAAGAACAAGGAGAATGTGGGATCCTGCAACCTATCTACTTAAAACATTAAATTGGATCATATGCATTTATCTCCATAAGAGAAAGTTTTCTTGCTATAAATGTTAGTTTTCTCTTAAGCATCTGTTCCCTATTTCCTTCATTTTCTTATTCTTTCACTTTGGGTGCCTGTTCATCAGCTCACATGTAAGAAGAGTTTCTATTAGTACAGTCAAGTAGAAATTTCGGAATAAATGACATACAAAAACACGAACAGAAAACTAAGTTATAAAATTTGGAGATCTTTCAATACAAAAATTTCTAACAATAATCAATATTTAAATTTTGTTTTATATCTAATTGAAGTACAGCATTTTTTAGGTTTTTTGTTGTTGTTTTTTTGAGACAGGGTCTCACTCTGTAGTTTAGTCTGGCCGTGAACTCACTATGTAGCCCAGGTGCACCTTGAATTCACGGCAATCCTCCTGCTTCAACCTCCCAGTGCTGAGATTATAGGCGTGAACCACCATCCCCGGTCTAAGTGTACCATTTTCTTTTAAAAAATCTTAAAATGTGTGGAAATTTTATCCTCCAACTTTGAAATATTTCAACGTAAGACATTTAGCCTTGAAAACATTTTATCATGTCATAAAAATACTTTTTCTAAAAAAATAAGTAATAATTCCAATTTGGTATTTATAAATTTCCTTGTAAAATGATTTTAGATTCAGTATGCAATAGCTAAAAGGACTGTGATATTAAGAATTCACTTTCTTTAAAACTTAAAATTACATATAATAAAAAGTTATAAGCATATGTTTTTAAAAATGACATTATCTAAATTTTAACTTCATTATCTAAATTTTAATTGTACCTAAAGCTAACAGGTACATTTCTGCTTGCCAATATAATCTACATTTAAAACTACTAGAAGATCTGAATTTATATAACAGTGTCAAAGTGAGTCAAGAGCCTTATTTTCACATTATTCCAAAACGTAAGTCAGGGTTATTTACTAATCATTAGTATTTCCTACTTATGACTGTAAATTCTCTATAGAAACATGGTAATTAAGATGCAGCATTATAACAGACATGCTAGTAGGGCAAATAAAAATAAGAGTCATGGTTTATGGCAGAAATTTGTTACTCTTTTCTTCGAGGAAAAATGCCAGTTGCAAAAAATAAAAAAAAATAAAAAACAAGAAAAGTACTGGGCCCAGAGATGTGGCTCAATGGATCTGTGCCTGCCTTACAAAGGCAAGCTCATGAGTTAGATTCCTGGTTCTGCAAAAAAAAAAAAAGGAAAGAAAGAAAGATAAAAAATTCCCATTACCCCCCTAACTTTTTACTGAAGTCACAGTATAGGGCCATTATATGAGCTGATCCACTAACTGGAGAAAATGCCACTGCTTCAATTATTTCCTCGTGAAGATTTCTTTTATATGTTACTTTAATCCTAATTGTTCAAACTAACAGCCTTTTTCACATTTGTCATTACTACAGTAGTTAAGGTAACACATCAAATCATCAAAGTCCAAGTATCCGAAGGAACTAGGACACTGACAACACGTGGCCACATACGATGCATACAAATGACAATGGCATAGGGTTCAACTTACTAAGAACTCAACAGCTGGGGCTGGACCCTGGGGCAAAGGAAGACTGTTCTCTTCGGTAGCAACACTGCCCTCTAGACAGGAAGGCGGGTAACGTGATGGGAGCAGCTCACGGAGTAAATCATGAGGATGAAGGAAAACAAAATGATGAGGCTCGGGCAACAGCACCACAGGATTGGCCCTCGGCCCAAATGAATTCATGATCCAAACCTCTCTTCCAAGGTGTCTAACTCAAAACGGGGCTCCTAGACACTGTGGCCTGGGGTTCAAAAAACTAAATGAAAGCCCACTGATAAAGCCCTTTTAATGTTTTAATGCTCTGACATAAATGTCCAGTGCCTATGACGAGATCGCTTTGCGGCCACCGTTTGCATTTACTGGCTGGGAGGTGACCGGAAGTCCTCGCAGACACTCAGTTTTCCTGGGCCAAGGCGCTGTACAAGTCACGCTGACAGATGTCTGCGGTATCACCGTCACTGTCCAGATGACGAATGACGGGTCGGAACACGCTGATTCAGGGTTCCCAACACATGTGAGCTACCTGGGTTAGCTGGGAAACAAACTGCATTGAGAGCAGTTAACTTTGATGAAATCAAGACGTAGGCCTCCCAGTGAATTACCCAGAATGTCAAAGGCACTTAAAAAAAGAAGTCGGTCTGTCTGGGGACGGCAGTGCGATGCTCCTGGAGCACCCTCTGGAGGCCAGAGAGAGGTGACACCGGCTGGGAGAAATGTCTGCTGCTCTCTGACCTACACCCACACAGAAGCACACAGATCTTGCTTGAGATGGGCAGGAAGATCCACTCTGCCCATTGAGCCACAGAGTAAAATACATATATATATAACTCATACGACAAGATAAAAAGCACGTCCATCCAACAGGCAGTGACTTCTCCATTTCCCTACCTAATTGTTCAAAGCACCAATTAGCACGTTTGATGTCCATACTGAAGGCTTGTAGGAATTTACTGCAGAGGCATGTTTTAATAGTTTTCACTAACAAAATGCAATTCTGTAACATATAATTTTATGTACAGTGTATTATTACTTGTCATATTTTTAAAGGTAGCCAGAGAAAATATTAAGCTGCTTCTTTTTTCTAACACGTTACTTCTAAAGCAACAAACACTGACATCTATTGGTATTTTGGCTGCTTGATTTTTTTTGGAAGGGGGGGGTCTAAAATTCATGCAGGAATACACACTGATACAGATATGGAAAGAATTAGGATGAATCCAAAACATCAACTTTTTCTATGGGACAATGTTAAGTATCTTAACACCATGCATAGGAGATAATGCATGTATTTTCCCTCTAGTTGAAATGAGCCCATTTTTAAACTAGCAATATCTGATGGGGTGGGCACCTTTTCTACTGACCAAGAGGAGAGTTCCAAATTTAACTAAACTACCAGAAATCTATTTATTTGTTTCTGTGAGCAAATAAAATGATTTACCTAAAATATTGACAAGTGTTTCCTTTCTTCCGTCATGACAGAGCATACTAAACTATCAGTACTATCAAAAACAAATTCACTTGTTACTTTGAAAAAGTTAACAGGGATTGCTTAAGAATCCACTAGCAACTGGGGCGTGGTGGTTCACGCCTGTAATGTCAGCACTTGGGAAGCAGAGGCAGGAGGATCATTGTGAGTTTGAGGCTACATGGGCTGGATATTCAGGGCTAGCCTGAACTACAAAACAAGACCCTGTCTCAAAAAACTAAAAAAAAAAAAAGAGAGAATCCGTTAGCATCTCAGAACTCTAAAACTACCCATATGACAACGCAGCCATGGGTAGAGGTAGAGAGAAACAGGGATTTATTAGATTTCTTTTTTGTTGTTTATATTTAGAAACAGTGTTCAACTTTATGAAAGTTACGGCAACATACTGTTAACCCTGATTAAAAAAAAAAATAAAGAGCATGTTGATGGACACTTTAATTGCTGCAGTTCATTTGAATCCCAAAAGAAATTATACAACAAAAGGAAGTTTAAATATCAGCTCTTAAGTGTCGCCAAAAAAGGAATTGCCTTTAAAAAATCTTCTCAGTTTGAAGTGTCGTTTTTCTGCCAGAGATAAAATTATGTTGTATCTCACTCCACCTTCAGTATTTATACAGAGTCTAACACTATTTTCACAATACATACACGCGCTGGGGAGCCCGTCATACTTACCCACTTTCCTCTGGCTTTACAGGTAGTACATGTTAATATTTACAGTCACTGTAAGATTAGCCTTGGATTTTTTACCATAAAAGGTATATTTTGAAAATTATGTCAAATATCTTAGCAAACATTCAGACATCTCATGTGTTAAGTAATTTTACAAAGGGACTTTACATTTGCAGGGCATTTGCTGCCCGTTAGGCACCGTCTGGGATTCTCTCCACAGGGTTATCTTGTTTATTCTCACAAAGCGCCCAAGAGAGTAAGAATGCTATTATATCCCCATTTTACAAAACGATGAAGTCTTCCCCATGACTGTGGCTGGACAGCTAAGAATGAGGCGTAATATTTAAGCGGTTTGACATTTTCTAAACATTGTGATAAAATACACAATGCTTGTGTAGACTGCCTGGCACAAGATCAGAATCCATTAAAAAGTAGCTTCTTCACTACTGAGTAGAAGCGTCTATGACAGTACCTGGCACATAGTAAAGCTACTTATTGTCCATGTGTCCATCTAATATTTTCTCATTTTATACTGTATATAGAACTTTTCCCCATTCTTTCAACTACTTTGTATCTATAAAAATATTATCTGAGGTCCTCTCTTTCTGCTATCTTTGTTTTTCAAAGTTAAGACCCACTTTGTAAATAACCTCTGATTTTTTTAGTGATTATGTAAGGTAAGCAGTTACAAGCAACCGGTTTGAAACTGATCACCGGACGTTCCTTCCCTTCGGTAACACGGCTGCCTGCCCTGCGGACAGGGCCCTTCCGGCCCACAGTGTTTGCAAGCGCTTCAGCCTGCGGAGCCACTTAGCGGAGGAAGCAGGTGGGTGATGTCACGGGGAGACACGCCAACAGCTGCACATTGGGACACCCCGTCTCTCAATGTTTACACCCCCTGAGCTCAAACAGCCCTCCTGCCGGGCATGAGGTGACACACGACAGTCAGCGCGTGGAACTGGGCCCGACAATGAATTCTTTCCAAGTCACTTAATGAGGGGGAGAAAAACAAGTCCTTGCGGAGCAAGAAAACTGTGTCAATAAACAGAATTATAAAGAGAGTTTACAGTCAAATAACAATTAGAAAAAGAAGGCTAATTTTGTAACTCATACTTGAAAGTTTGTGGAGGGGTCAGAATCAGCGCAAGGAGGCGGGGCCGGGGGCTCCGGATGCCACGCCCCCTCAGTACGTGTCTGTGGCACAGAGCTCAGGGCTGTGCTGAGCTGGGTTATTCCGAGCAAAAAGAAGTCATGAGGGACCCTCAGGGCTCGGCCCTATTAGGGCCATTAGTATGGAAGACATAATTCTGGTGAGAAAATGTGCAGCCCCAATAGCTTGCAATTCAATATTCAGTCAACTGTATAAAAATGCAGACGCTATGAAACGTAGCCATACGTGTATCATGTATCAGCCATGCATGTCATATGAGAGTTAAAGGAACTCTCTTCCTCTGAAAATTTCCCTCCGACAGATGTGTTTATGCCTATGCATATGATACAGGGCCCGCCGGGGACGAGTGGCCGAGCTCCCCGCATGACGTCTCCCCTGACTGTCGTGACGCTGCCCGAACAGCCGCGGAGCGGCTTGGCTATCACACGCTCCGTGCGTCCAGCTCCAGGGGCTGTTGCAAAGAAGGGGTGAGGGGCTCGCAGCTGGGGAGACAGAACTGTCCTCCTCAGTCCTCCTGTGGGCCGACCCGGCATGTGATGCCCCAACTATGGCATCACTGTGAGGATGCCCAAGACCAACAGGGTGCAAAACAGGACCAAGCAAGCGCGTGGTCTTTCCCACAAACTGGGACGGTCACTAGTTATTTACTGTCCTAGGGTAAGAGAAAAAATACACCAGCATTCACCATTATTAAGGAAAAGGACAAGGAAGGAAAGAAAGCGTTATTTTCAGAGTATTTAATAGCGTGTGCTTCAAGCTGGTTTCAAGTGGGCCATTCTTTCCACAGCAAATGAAGACCAAATATTTTCTCACCTAGTCTGCCAAGTGCAAAGCCCCTGGAAGGGACGAGCGCGTGCCCTCCCCACACATCGTCACCTGGCAGAAAGGAGGGCAAACGCTGAAAACGAACCTGGACACAAGTTCATGCCAATTTTTCTGGGAAGACGCTGCGCCACAAGCTGTCACTTGACACCAATACACACAGTTGAGAGGGAAGTTCGGCTGTGCGCTGGAGATGGGCACGAGAGCCCCGAAATCCCAGCCCCCCGCGCCAAGAGAAGGTCAGGGCCTCCAGGCAGCTGCCCGTCTAGTAGATAAGCTCGGACACAGCAGCACCTGCAGCTCCCAGATCTAACTCCCCAAACTACAGAAACACTCTCACGAGCGTCCGCTAAGGAACCGCCGCGCGGGCCCCTCGAGGACACACAGCCTGTCCACTGAAAGGGGCGCTGGTTTAGACCTCCCCCCCCCCCATTCATTAGACTGCCAACCACGGGAACCCGGGGAGGCAACCGTGAGGGGCTGCACCCACGGCAAACGGTGGCCAGGAACCCCCAAAATCGCTCTCCACAACTTTACAACCTTGGTCGGGTCTCAGACCTTTCTAGTTTATGATAATAAGCTTACAAAGGACATCAAAGAGAGCCATTTAGAGAGACTGAATCCACTGCTCTATTTCCTACTTTAATGAAGAAAATGTTACAAAACACAAGTAACACATAAAGAAAACTTCAATCCATCCTCATCAGAACTAACTGACATTAATTAAGATACATCTGATCACCAATATTTATTTTTAAAATGCACAGAAACGGTCAGTGGCTCAACAGTTACTCAGGTCAATTTCTGTTCTGCTCAGAGCGCTGCTTAAGGTCTCTGCCAATAAACCCCGTCCCGAAATGCTATCGGCGATTCAAGGAGACCAAGTAAACTAGGTTTGTTTTCTCCCCAACAAAGAACAAATGTTTTTTGCTTATCTTCCTCAGATGCAGTCTTATCAAGTGCTGTCGCGTTAATTCTTTAGAAGGACTTTAGAGTATTGCTGGGGTGTGTTCGGGGCAGTTTAAAGCAGCGCATCGAAACTGGGAAGTGCAGCAGCGGAAGGATCAAAGCTCTGAAGCCACCCCCCCCTCCCTCTCCAAGCATGTACCTCACTCAACTTCACAGAAATAAATATTACTCCGGATGCCTCTCTGTCCACAGCAATGTCTAGAGAATTAGGTAACACTACCATTCATATCGTTTCCTGATGGTCAAATTAAAGATCCCCTCCCCCAAATTCCCACTTAATACCTTACACATGCGGTAAACAACTGAGTTAAAAATTTCAGATAAACTGTTGCTATCTGATACTTGGGAATGTGAATTAACCTTACTGATCAAGCAGGCCCTAGGATGCGGAAGGGCTGGGCCCAAAGTTGGCCGAACTCCTCCGGGTCGTCAGAACTTACTCGGAGCTGCTGCGAGTCCTGGCACGGACCTCCATTCTGTCTGCTCCGCTGGCCTTTAGGAATCCCTGTCTGCGCCTGAGCGCCCGCGTCCGGGACTCAGTCAGGGTGACCCTAAGCGGCCCGCGATTCGGCCTCTGTCCCCTCCGTCCGAGACGGGGATGCGCGTCTGTCCCTGCGGCCCGCGTGCCGACCGCCCTCCCGCCGCGGGACGCGCGGGGAACCGGCTCCGCGTCCGGCCGGCCGTGCCCGTCCCCGCGCCGCTCGCTAGAGGGCAGCCGGGGCCCACGCAAGGCTCCGCTCCGGGCACCGCGCACCCCGGGCTCCGCGCGCCGCGGGCTCCGCGCTCCGGCCCCGCGCCCGCTCCCACTCCGGGCGGCGCGCAGGCTGAGTCGCCCCGCAGCCGCGCACCGCGCCCGGGCGGCGCCGGCCGCAGAGCCTGCGGCCAGGGGAGTGCGGCCCTCGCGGCGGGAGCCGGGCGCCGGGAGCCGGGAGCCGGGAGCCGGGCGCCGGGCGGGCCCGAGCACTCACCTGGCCTCGGGGCGCCGTCCGCGGGCTCCCGCTGCTGGCCCGCGCCGCGGTCCTTCTTCCGGCCCCGGCCCCGGCCTCTGCCTTCTCTGCGCTCGGACATCTCGCCGCACTCCGGGCGCCCCGCGCGCGCCGAGTTCGGTCCGGACTGCGGGAAAGTTTGTCCAGGCGGCGGCAGCGCGCGCCCGGGGACGTCTCCGTCGCCTGCCGCGGGCGGCCGAGCACCTGGCCGCTGCGCCCGGGGAGTCGCGCGATCCGCGCTGCCGGCTTGGGCGCCCGAGGAGCAGAGGCGCCGCCGTCCCGCGCACGCCCCGCGAGCCCGCAGCCGCGACAAGTTCGGGGGCCCCTCGCCGGCCCTTTTCAACCGGCCCGCGGCCGCCCCCTCCCCCGCGGGCGCTGGCGCCTCCTCCCGCCCTCCCCTCGCCGCGCCCTCCGCCCCACCACACCCCCGCCGGGCTCCGCCACGCCACCGGGAGGAGCCTGGCCGCTCCGCCGCCGGGAGCCCCCGACAGGGGTCGCTGGGCGCTGCGCGCGGCGGCGGGGAGGCCGAGAAAAAGTTTGCGGCTCTGACACCTGCCCGGAGCGAAGCTCGGCGGCCCGGGGAGCGGGGCAGGGGCGCGTGGGGTTTTGCGGAAAGGCTCGGAGTTCACTCCTTCCTCCGGGGCGCACGGAGGGCAAAGGGAAGCTCGGGAGGGAGAACAGCGAGCGGTTCCGGCGCCGGCAGCCGCGGGCCTCGGAGCGACCCCGCGCGGTGCGTGCGGACCGCCTGGCTCGCGCCTCCCTTCGGCGGGCAGGAGCCCGAACCCCGAGAGAACCGCGTGCCCGGGGTGTCTTTCCAGCCCGGCCTCCCTCCGCAGGGGCTGTCGCAGGCTGGCTCATGTTACTGTCCCATTTTACAGCTCCCTGTTCGAAGGACTAGACACGCCACGGTGCGAACACGATGGACAGAAACTCAGCAGCTGGGAATCAGCTCGCTGAGCGGAGAGGGAGGCGAGGCGGGACGAGGCGCCACCCGAGACCTGGTCTCGGCACGGCCGGCGCGCTCGGGCTCGGGCCCGGACCGGGGCGCGCGTGGGCCCCTCCCCCCGCTCGCCCTCCCTCTGGGGGAGAGCTGGAAAGACGCGGGGGCCCAGCACGCTTGGGCGCCAGCCGCCAGGGACAGGAGGGAGAAGCCGGAGAGCCCCGCGGCGCGGAAAGATCCCGAGCGGTCTCCGGAAAGAGGACTCCGCTCGGGCACCGGGCCGCGGGCGGGGAGGGAGAGCTGCGGCCTCACCGGCACTGCGCTTGCCGCTTGCCGAGCGCCTCGCTCCGCTGCTCCAGCTCCAGGTGCAGCCTGGAGGTCAGCGCGAGCCGACCTGAGCCGCCACCGCAGCCTTGCTTTGCCTGCTCGGCACAGGTGAGGTACAGGTGCAGTCGCGGCGTGTGCGCCCTGACGCACGTGAGGAGGGCGAGGAGGAGGAGAAAAAGTGTACATTTAAACGTTTTTCTAAAATAAAGGCAATGCATTCTGGTTTAATTTGGAGTAAGACTCAAAACTGTCGCGTAGGGCCACTTAGTAAAAGCGACCTACGCACTCTCCCCAGCTCTCCTTGTCAAAAGTTTGATGGCCACGTGTCTTCTGACAGTTTCCCAACAAGGACCACGGATCAGTTGCCCTGCACCGTGAGACTCGGGAAAAGATGCTGACTGTGGCCGCAGCGCGGTAATGGTGCCCGACGGAACGTGGACGCGGAGGGTTGGCTGAAATAACTCCGCTTTCCCAGGAGGGGCCACTGCTCGGCAAGCCAGGGACCGAGCTTCACAAAGCTCTCAAGCAAGTCCTCTCAAGGGCACCGGGGAAGCCAGGCCCCCAGGCAGAAACGCGCCCTCCCTGCGCGCTGTCAAACAGCAACGGTCCAGGGACTCGGGCAAAAAAAGGGACTTCGCAGTTTCAAACACAAGGAAGCTCTTCCCAAGTAAAAGTAGCATCCAAGCCTAAGGAAATACTATAATGCGCTCGCTTTCGCTTTGGGACTAGCACAGCAGTTGATTAATGCATAGTAACTTTTCACATGAGGATAGTGGAAAAGCCTCCGGTTTCGTGTTCGTTTTCTCTATCAGTGACCCCACAGAAGTATCAGGCAATCTTTCAAAAATAAAAAGAAAAGACCACAGGGAAATACGGCTGGTCATGAGGGGCCTTTAAAATAAAACATGGGCAGCAGCATTCCCTGGAAGTTTTAGGGCTGGGGAATGAGTAAGTATGAGGATAAATTAGCATTTAGTGATAATTTTCCTTAGGCTGATGTAACAGAGAGAGGAGAGACAGAGAGAGAAACTCTCCGTGTGGGGAGAAGAGTTAAGGATGTTCAGGCAGCGAGGACCAGGCTCCTTCCTGTGACGTGTTCAGGTCTGAAGTCTTTTTACACCAGCTGCAGCTCAACTGTCAGGAAGTTCAGGTCGAAGCCCCTAAGTTTTTTCTACTAATACATTATTTAAATGTGTTGTTATTCTTTATGTTAATCCATTTTATTTTTCAGGAAGTTACTGCATTGCAGCCAGCAAAAAGATTAACCAAACAAGAATTTGTTTCTTCGATAGTTAAAACATTTATGAGATTTATCAAGAGCTTGAAACTGTCCTTAAATTATTCATCCCTGTGGTCAGTAAGTGCCAATGAATTTCTTTGGCCTTTTTTAGAAACTTTGCAACTGACCATAACAAGATACAGAGGAAGGAAGAATAATTCTGCTTTTAAAAAGTATAAGGTGGGAATCCCAATAGTATAATTTAGAAATGATATATCTTCATGGTTTAATTTTAATTTGTAGTGTATTATTCAGAACTCCAGTACGCATTCTATAGTCGAACTGTCAACATATATAAACTAAAAAAAAAAAAAAGTGGAGAATTATAAAAAGCACCTCGAAGAATAAAGGCAAAAATCTAGATCTTATATAAAATGACAGTTTAGAAGACGTGCAATCATGTACCATTACAGTTTTTCTTTCTGGGCTTAACTTTTAGAAGCGCTCTTAGAATTTACAAAGCTGGTTGCATATGCTCTCAGTAATTCCTGGTTTGGAAATAGGCCAAGAAACATTTTTAAATGGGGAAAATTAAATAAAAAAAGACTAACGTGTAGATTGCAATTTGCCAAATACGCTCTTTGACAGTAATGAGAATTTAGAATTCTGTTAATGATTACTTTTAACTTTTTAAAATAAAGTAACAAGATCGTTTAAGCAACGATTGTTTTTTATGAAGTTTTGTGGCAAATTTGACATTTATGAATATTTGTGAATGTAAAGAATCTCCCCAGTCAAATTCAAAACAAACACTAATTATATATGATTCATTCAACAAACATTTCCCAGCAGAGACAAAATATCATGCCATGTTTTCATGAAGCTAAAATATTATAAGAAAGGCATAAAACAAATTATTATGCTACAATATGAAAACGGGCTAGATAAGTTATCTGAAGCCTAGAACTCAAAAAATTGAAGGGATCTTTTTAAAGAATAGCAATATAAAATTGGAAATATAAATTTACACTGGGGGAGCAGCATGGTGTTAAAGCAGGTATTTAGCACGCCCAAGGCCCTGGGTTCAATTCCGAGTGCCAAAACAAAACAACATGCATAGTTAGGTTCAGCAACATTCAAAGGATCCTTTTGGGCACAAGGCCTTGTAGTTTCATTGACCTTATATTTATCTTCCCTGATCTCAACTATCTCTTTCTTATCTGCAATAATTATAATCATAGTATGTGACAATTCTATAGCACCTTAGAGAGTAGCTGATTTTATCACTCTAGATAGGAGACCGTAAGAAACAAAAAGAATCCAAATCAAAAGAAATAAAACCGAATCAAGTAAGGAGGACTATGAGGGAGGAGAATGACACAAAAGCCCATGTAATATAATTCACAGATCTGTGATTGTTTTGTATGTTTACTTAGACTTTTAACATCAACATGGAAGATGAGTTTGGTAAACAAAGCGCTTGGAGCAGTAAAGTGCCTTTAGTAAGGCTGGGAGTGGTTTACTCCCTTTTATTGGCTCGTACTTAATAGAACAGCTAAACAATCTCATTCTGTTTGCTGTGAAGTCAGGTTGTATAACAGAACTCTAAGTTTAGAATCCAGAGCAAAAGTCTGAAAAGGTAATTCTCTACCCATATTAAAACAAAATATGCTTGTGTTTTTGTTTATGTAATTTAAAATTTCACTACCTGCCTGTGACTACTATTATTAATTTGCCATTATTGTCAATGATAAGATTACTCCCAAGTGATGATGTGGATTCAACATAGCTAATCCGACTGATTTTGAGTGCCTCTAATAACTGATTTCTTTTGCAGTAAGGCAGATCAGATTTAATCAATTTTGAAGACTTTAATTTCTTTTAAGACCATCAGTTGCTCTCTCTGATCTCCACACTAACCTCTATTTTTCTCAATCTCCTTGGAATACAACATTAATTGAAATGTGTACATAATGCCAATATCTCAATTTACATCTACATACAAATGCATATAAATACACACAGGCATTTGTGTGTGTGTGTCAGCATTGTACAGCTATCATTACTTTTTTCATTGCTTTGGAAATGAGAAACCTTGTATTTGACAAGCCAGAAATTTTATATTCTTTCACCCACTTTTTCATATTGCTCTCCATTACAATTCCTAGCACTGTATTTTGTACCTGATAAACACTAAATATATTGGCATAGAATTAATTTAAATAGGATGAAATAAATATAAAAAGCTGGTTCTGATATTAGCATTTTTCTCCCCCACCAACTATTAATAGCCTGACAATCATTCCGACGCCTCCTTTTCTACAGCCAGCCCATCTACAAGTCCTGTCATTTTGGCTTCCGTCTCCCTTTGTTCTTCTTTCTCGAGTGACACCAAAATTCAAGGCTTCATTCTTTTGCTGTGACTATACTAAAGCTTTTTACTGGACTCTCTCTTGCTGTAATTATTTTGCTACGTAGAACAGTCAGAGGAGTCTTTTTGAAATGCAAATAAGTTCCCGTCACTCTTTGCTTCCCGACCTCTATCCCGTCCCCACGCTGAGTGTGGTGGGTTAACTAGTGGTCACTGAGTCGATGAGGCAGATGGCGCGCCCGCTCAGGTGAACCGAATCAGCCAGGTTCTGGGCGTGCAAGACCCACCTGAGGAATGTTGCCAGTAGCCCGAGAACCGCAGAAGACCATTTGCTATTGGTCTTCTTGGAGAAGCTCCCTGAAGTGAACGTGGCCGTCCTCCCTTTCTCGCCGTCAGAGGAGCTTGCGTCCTCGGCCTTGCTGTCGATGGCTGCTGTCCAGGTCCGGGACTCAGGTCTTCACCTTGCGCGTTGCCCCTGGCGCAGGCGCAGACCTCTCAACCTGACAGCACAGACCCTTTGCCCACGGGCAGTTTGCAGCGCTGGCCGCGGGCCTTGCATCTACAGATCCTCGATACGGACTCACGTGAGACACGGCCGTGGCTCCAGGCTCCTGCTGGGCTCACGCAGGACTTCGCCTGGGGAGCTAGACCTTCCCTGGGCTCGTGCACCTGTCTTGGGGTCCCGGCCCTCAGCTGGGTTCTGCGGGTCTCCTCTGTGTGGACAGATCTCTCGCGCTCCTCCGCGTTTGACTTGTCAGTTGGTGAATATTATAAAATAATCCTATAAATTCTGTGTCCTGTATTAAATGTGTTCCCTTGCAGACCCTGACTACCACACTGAGCAAGACGGGGCCTACAGCCAGCCTTCCCTCGCTGCGCTTCACGTGCCGAGGTCTCCTTGCTCGCCCCGAGAGCCTGCCAGCGCGCCCGCGGCCACCACCCTTGGCCGGTCAGCTCCCCATGCTCGTTCAGGCCACAGCTGAAGTGCATTTGCTTGTCAAGTTTTTACTTACCTTCGAAACTGTTTGGGCCCCTCTTCTTTCCATCTCTCGCCTCAGTTTTTCGTTCCCTTCATGACAGTCCTTCTGCTTTGTGATGATAGTTATTTTTGTGGGTTTTTTTTTTTTTTTTTTTTGAGACAGGGTGTTGCTCTGTAGTTCAGGCTGGCCCTGAGCTCACTATGTAGCCCAGGCAAGCCTCGAACTCGGCAATCTTCCTGTCTCTGTCTCCCGAGTGCTGGGATTACAGGCTTGTGGTTATTTTGTACAGTGCTGTATTCCCAATGGACAGGAATCTGTCCAAAGACAAAGACTATCTCACAGGCCCAGAGGGTTAACTCAGTGGTTCCAGCGCCTGCCTCACAAGCGCAAGGTCCTGAGTTCAATCCCGGTAACCACATACAATGCTGGGCATGGAGACTCACACCCACCAGCCATCAATACCACATACCACAGTGCCGGACGTGGTGGCTCATGCCTGTAATCCCAGCACTCGGGAGGCAGAGACAGGAGGATTGCTGAGTTTGAGGCTTGCCTGGGCTACATAGTGAGCTCAGAGCAGGCCTGAAATACAAAGCGAGACCCTGTCTCAAAAAAAAAAAGACTATCTCACATGCATCTTCCATATCCAGCACTGTACTGTACCTATATCTTCTGGCCTAAAACTTCACTTGCTAGTGAATGGAGGTCAAGAGACTTATATATACGTAGGACTGTAACACAGACCTGTGTGGGCTTATGTGATCAGATTTGGAGGTGCTAATGATTATGATACCAGACATGACAATTCAAAGTAACATTTTTAAAAATAAGCTTTCTAAAGAACAAGTATATAGAGGAAAAATCTTGACTCATCAATTTAATCTCTCCATACTTTAAGAGGTGAAGTAGTAATTTGTATCAAATGATGAAATTCCAAGGATACTCTTTTCTCCTAAATTGCCTCTCCCAGTTTCACTGTAGATGACATATTTTGGTTTTATTCTCTCCTATGGATTCTGGGGAGCTGCCGGTCACCCATAAAGAAGCTAAGTTTTAGGCACAGAGTTCTCACAGTGATAAGAGATGAAAACCTGCACACACTTTAACACGGCTGAAAACCCCTCCTCACCCTGGACATCATGACATAAAGTTCTCTTTTTAGTAAATTATTTTTCACATCACAGACCAGTGGTATGCTTCAAAGACCTTCAGGAGTCCACCCACAGGATCTTTTCCAAGGCTGACAACTCTTCCTTTCAAAGGTGCTGTCTTCATTATCGTGAGGAAGATTCAGCCCTATTAAATTTATAATGATGCTAAAATATAAATGTCATGAACAAGTAGTATGTCAACGGTTAAACAGTGAAAGTAATTTAGAGGTCGAATCTTGTTTTCCTGTATGTGCCACAGAGATACCTGGTAGAAATCCTTTGCAAAGTAGGTTCTAGCGCTCAGGAGATTGCTTCATAACGCCATCAGGACTACGGGGCTACAGACACACCGACTCACAGGGATCTGGCTCTCCCTGTGTACGTGATAATATTACAATTAGTATAGTTTCTGCTTTGTATGTATGTAATTCCTGCTACTTTATTATTAAATCTATGAAAATTACCTTGAGCCCTGGAGCCTAATTCTTCAAATCTGACTTTAGGGATTTTGAATTTCTAACTGAGAGCAAAAAGCTGTTTTTAGTTCAGTGGTACAGCTCTTTCATTCCCTACCTCCACGACCACTCAGCTCACTCTGCAGCAGTGATTTACAACATGCTGGATGTTAAAGATTCATCTACATGTGTACATATCTTTACAACACCGTTTACTTGGGGAAAAACTCTTCTAAGTATTAGCAATTGAAGAAGGCAAAATACTCAAGCATTCCACGTAAAGAGACCCACATGATATTTTTTAAAATGTCCTTTTTTCCTCTTCTGTCTTACCTAAACTACCTTCATTAAAATATTGCTGATTCGGCCCTCTTCCACCATCCTTCTGGTAGACCTACACTGCTAATCCCTAATGCTGGTCACCCTGATTACTCGTTTTCTCCGTGGACATGATCTTGCTTCATTCTAACAAAGAATCCATAACAACAGTTATTTTGCACCTTCCTTTCCTTTCCTTTCTCTCCCACCCTGAGTGTTTTTCTATTCAGCACAACAAATCCATCCTCCCTCAATTTAGAACCAATTCAAAAACTGACCAAGCCCCCTAATGAGCCTAGGAAATGTTTTGTTCTAGACCTTATCATGCTGAGAGGATGCTGATGTATACCCGTCTTTAACTTTTCCTTAAAGCTCATAGTAATGACTCATAGCATGACTTTCTGGTTTCTTTCTCTCTTCTCTTTCCTCTCTATGTCTCTCTCTCTGTCTCTCCCTCCCTCTCTGTCCCTCTCCCCCTTTCCTCTCTCTCTCTTTCTTGTATACTGAGCACATATTTTATCACTAAACTATACACACAGCCCTCTCTTTTTTTCCTAAATCAATCTTCCACTTCTCTTCCCTTTTTTCCTTCTTTCCATCTTCCTTCTCCTTCTCCTTCCTTTTGCTACCTGTCCCTTAAATTCTAGGATGTGTCCAAATACTTGAGACTATTTTCATCTTAACTACATGGTAATCCTATAAATAGGTCATTTATTGTCAGTACCTTAAATGTAGATAATTCTAAATACATACCTATGGCTCCAAAGGCTGCCTGAACTCTAAGCCTCTGTTTCCAATTATCTCAAACTAAACATGTTCCAAATACAGTTGATTAATTCCTACCCTCCTCCTCCCCGCAATCAGAAATGAGGTACAGTCCTTCATTTAGGACTTTACGTCTGTCTCTCCCCTGCTGAACCCAGCAGTTGGTGGCCTTAATTCTGGTGCCTTTACCTCCGAAGCAGTTTTGTTTTTATCTCCTGTCCCTGCTTCTCCCATGATCCCAGGCCGTTTTGTCCCGCTCCAGAAGGACAGGAAGTTCTCATGTTGTCGCTTCCGTTTCAGGTCTCACCTCGGCAACGCTGCCTCCTGCCACTAGAGCTAACGTCTTCCGCGACCCAGCGGCTGTCTTGCCATTCCCACTGTTGCATCCCGGTTGGGCTCCTGATGTGCACGGTGGAGACTTCCCTTCGGAGGACAGGCAGGCCCGTCCCAGTCTCAGTAGACATCGGTGCTCGGCCTCCCTTGATCTACTTCTCCTGCGTGCTGCATGGCTCCGCCCATCCCGCACTACACCTGTTCTCACCTGGTTTTTCATGCTATCTAAAATTTACTCCCTGTTTCTTACTTGGCAGGCTTCTATTTTTTTTTTAAGACCTAACTCAAAACCACCTCTTCTATATCCCCTGATGTTACCAAACAGAACCGGTTGCTCCCGAATATATTGTCCTTGTATGTATGTTCAGTTTAACACCTGCATTTTTTTTTTTAACTTTTTTGAGACAGGGTCTCGCTTCGTAGTTCAGGCTGGCCCTGAGCTTATTATGTAGCCCAGGTGAGTCTTGAACTCAGCAATCCTCCTGCCTCTGCCTTCCAAATGTTGGGATTACAAGCGTGAGCTACCACCCCCAGCATTGTGGTATGTGTTACCGGGGATCGAACTTGGGACCTTGCACTTGCCAGGCAGACGTGAGTTAAATCTCCAGACCAAGCACCTACATTATTATAGTTAATGTTTTCGAGGCTGTCTCCTATTATGTAGTAATCACAAGAAATCATCTCAATGCACATCCAACATACACTTGTTATAATAAGCAGACTATAAGTGCATACAAAAATTCATAATTTACATTTAATTCAGTTTCAGAGTGATCGTGCAGCAGTTGCCAAATTAACTTTTTACTCGAACTCAAGGTACACCATCATGAAGCCAGTGTAGCTCCTTCCAGCTCTGCGGCCCAAGGAGCTCGTCGGAACTGCTTTAGTTCAAAAGTAGCCTACGATGTACGGGATCTAGAACAAGGCCAGAGAGAGTCTATCAGCACGTTTTATGTACTCAAATCCATGTTTGTCCTTTCTATTCTGTGCTTTATTTTCTTGTACTAAAAATGACACAAATAAGTAACATTTATTGCTCATGAACCATCACAAGGAGGTCATTAAAAAGTTCAAGAAATCTCTGGGCCAGAGATTTCGCTCAGTGGTGCTGGCACCTCTCTCAAAAGTGCAAGGTCCCTGGTCTGATCCCCGGTAATCACGTACAGCAATACTGGGAGTGGTGGCTCCCACCTGTAACCCCAGCACTCGGGAGGCAGAGGCAGGAGGATTGCTGGGAGTTCCAGGCTAGCCTGGGCTACACAGTGAGCTCAGGACCAGCGGGAACTGCAAGGCGAGATCCTGTCTCAAAAAGAAAAAAAAAAAAAGCAGAAGAAATCTCTATGAATTATAAAGAAAATGTCCTATGTGTTGGTTTTGCTATCTGAACAACTTAATTGTAAGTCTGGAAGGAAGAAGCTGAGTGTCCCTTTATAGAGTTGGCATTGCTTTCAACAGCTTCCGTTTCCCAAGGTGACTGTCACCCTGTGACCCCCTCTGGGTTCCCCAGGACCCACGTGACGGTCCTGAGTCTCAGAAGGTCCCTGTCCCCACGCAGCACCGGGGGAAGCGTGAAGAGAGAAGTGCGAGCTACGAACGCAGCAGTGATTGGACAGAGCTTCAGATTCGTCGCCTCTGCACCCTCGCCTCTAAGAGGAGAACCATGACATCTCTTCCGTCGGGTCCCTACTGTGAGGATCAAAGAAGCCTCTGTGAGAAAAGTGTCCACTGTTTGCACCGAGACGACAGCCGCTGTCATGGCCGCCCCGGTGCCCCTTCCAGTGCCCGCTGCCCCTGCTCACCCGCACGGGTTGTCCCCAACATGTCTAAGTCCAAGCCAACTGTTTATACCAAAAGAACAGATAACATTTTTACCGTTCAGTAACTACTGAGGAGGTAAGTGTGAGTGATTCCAAGCCACTGGCATTTGTGAATGTAAACAGTAAAACACAACAATAAAAAGATCACATTTTTATCAGCGTAACATTTTCACCACAGTGCTTGCCTCAGTAGAACACAGCCATCTGTATCCACAGGTTCTGAGTCTACAGACTCAACCAATCATAGATCAAAAATGTGTGCAAAGCCGGGCGTGGTGGCTCACGCCTGTAATCCCAGCACTCGGGAAGCAGAGACAGGAGGATTGCTGAGTTCGAGGCTTGCCTGGGCTACATAGTGAGCTCAAGGCCAGCCTGAACTACAAAGCGAGACCCTGTCTCAAAAAAAAAAAAAAAAGTGTGCAAAAAAAAATTCCATCTCTACTGAATGTGCACAGGCATTTTCCCCTCAGTCTCAGCTACATGAAGCGGAGACATCCATTTAGACACTATTTTATTGTGTATTACAAGTAATTTAGAGATGATTAAAGTATATGTCAAGAATGCATAGGCTCTCCCCTATTACCACACATGTCACATAAGGGACTCAACAGTGTGGATGTCTACAGGGGACCCTGGACATAATCATACATGAATAGCAAGAGGTGACTACAGCATCATTTTGGAAACAGAATTTTGAGATTGCCCACAAGATTCATGTCTCATACACACACCCTGTAAAATCCCCTCCCTGTGAATATGGGGAGCACTGTAAGGAAGATGGGCTACCACCCCTCTGACTGCATTACTAATCAACTGGCTTTGAGCTCATCCAGGAAGTGCTTACCCTGATGCCTCTGATCCATTCAGGTAAATCCTTAATCAGGGTGCTGCGCCTTTCCCAAAAGGCCTTCTTGTCAGCTTTGAAGAAGCAGTTACACAGTAATGAATGCACGATAGGTCTTACGTATGAAGACGGTCCCCAGGAACGTACAGCCTCCCACAGGCAGCAAGGTAACAGGGCCTCAGCCCTGTAACCAACAGAGAACTGAACCCTGCCACCACGCTGCATGGGTGCAGAGAGGAACGTTTACAACAAAACCCATGGACACTTCGAGGTTATCCTTGGGAGGCTATGAGCAAAAGACCCAATTCTTCCATGTCCAGAACTTTGATACCATTCAAGCACTATTGTTTCCAGACGCTGAGATCAGATCGGTGGTGTGTTACACAGAAACAGAGGGCTAACGCCGTTCTACAAGCATCTAGCTGTACATAACGCCTCCGACAGGAAGGCTTCTAGGGGTGAATGACAAATAGCAAGCACGTTTGGAAGGGTTGGCGACTGCCTCTGCTTTCCACTTCCTAGCTCTACAGATCTGAGCAGTCTTCCAACTTCCTCGGCCTTGAGTTTCTTCCTCTGAACAGTGAGGAGCTGAACAATGGGCAAGATGGCCCCGGAGACATGGTTCAAGCTCTCAATGTCTTCTTGTATCGCAGTTTAAACACTCAGGTTATAATACCTATTTTCTGATGGAACAAGCTCAAGTACATGGGGAAATAACTGGGAAAACTTCACAGCAGACGATCAGATCAAGCTTGAAAACTCCCACCTCCTCTGTGTGTCCATGATCTTGTCTCTCACCCTTCCTCCAAGCGCTGGCCAGACATGCAGGCATCAGTGGACCCTGGGGAGGTTTACATGTCTTGTCCACTGGCCCAAGGAGGACATGAAGACTTGTAGCTTTCTTGTACTTTTGGAGCTTAGGGTCTGTTTTTATTTCTCACAGGGACATTTTGAATATTTGTTTTCCGCCAGGATAGTAAGATGTAGCACTTGCACAAAGATGAATGCTATAGAAACTTTAGTATACATCCATGGCAGACATAAAGCACTTTTTTATGTATAACAAAATTTAGCTCAAAAAAAACATATATATCATAGCCTAAAGGATTCATTAGGGAACTGGGTACACATTCCTAGGGACGGTCCATGGTCCTGAAGCAGCACAATTATTGGCATGGAAAGCAGGCAGGTTGAATTATGCTATTTTTGCTCTAGTGTGTAAGTTTTAAATCTAGAGATCTGCACAAATAATCTAAACAGAAACTTATTAGGAGACAGAAAGGCAGAATAAAACATTTCAAGTTCACAAAATCAGCTAGAATGAAATGATTGGTATGCAGTTTAGCAAAAGATTTCTCTCAACAAGACTGACTGAGTTACTATGAGCAAGTAATTTATCTATAATAAAACATTAAATTTACCTCATTAAAACATTAAAAATTTCCCTAAAGTCACATTGATTTATATAAATTTTAAAGAAAAACTGAGGTATGTATTAAATAATTCCAAAAAGTCAAAGTATTCTAAAATTTTCAAATCACCCAACTTAAGAACGCTCAATAATGTAATATACTGATGCTCACCCCACAAACTCTGTATCTATGTGGGTAAAGTAAAATGGATAATAAATAATATCATGGGGTTGGGGACTTAGCTCAAGTGGTACCTCCCCTACCTGGCAAGCAAAGAACCCAAGTTTGATCTCCAGTACCGCAAGAGAGAGAGAGAGAGAGAGAGAGAATAATACCATGAACCCAGTTTTGATAAAGTGAGCCCCAGTGATGCAGGATATGTTGAAATTAAGGCCTGAAGTATCCAGATTGTTCTGTACATTGATGAAAATGTCTGTACAATCAGACTCAATGCTGCTATAGACAAAAGCTAATAATGATCCAGCTCCCAACCATTTCAATCACATTCTCTGATGTTATAGGTAACATTTGACTAGACCTACATGTCTTCAAATGGATTCTCCTTATTTCAAAAGCACCTATGACATGAGCTGGAATTACTATGAAATGAATAAAAACCTAAGTTTCAGAGCTGCACACTTATAAGCCTCCATCTAAAGCCCATATTTAAGTTTGCATGAGTAATTTCCTTTATTTATTTATTTAATTTATTTATTTATTTATTTATTTATTTATTTATTGAGACAGGGTCTCGCTTTGTAGTTCAGGCTGGCCCTGAGCTCACTATGTAGCCCAGGCAAGCCTGGAACTCAGCAATCCTCCTGTCTCTGCCTCCCGAGTGCTGGGATTATAGGTGCGAGCCACCACGCCTGGCACTGGGGTATGTGGTGTTGATGGCTGGTGGGTGTGAGTCTCCATGCCCAGCATTGTATGTGGTTACCAGGGATCGAACTCAAGACCTTGTGCTTGTGAGGCAGGCACCGGAACCACTGAGCTAACCCTCCGGCCCTCCTTTATTTTAAAAGAATCTCACAATTCACTCTTGACTGAAGGGGTTTGTAAGCAGGTTCTACCATCTGAAGAATGTAGGTAAGTTTACAAGCTGCACTTAGCTAAACTGGCATGTGACTAGTTATTTCTTTTGCTGTTGGTTTTACTTCTCAAAGCATGCTTTTGAAATGAGTCCCCCAAATGATGGAGATCACCCCCTCTTCCCCTTCAGGGAACACTCCCCTCATACCAGACCTTAATCATGAGGTTTTGCAAAACTTCTTCTGAAGGTCCTACTAGGGCCACATGACTGGTGGAGAGAAGATTCACTCCTTGTGGGCACAAGTCAGCCGTCTGTCTTCTCTTGACACTGGGATAGAAACTGTCAAAATTACAATTCTATTTTCATACGTTTCTTAGGAACTGGTCCCAAGTATAAAAATAATTAGGATTTTTGGCCCAATGTCTAGAAAACAAGGACCATGCCTAGTTAAACAGCTAGTATGTCACTGATCATAGCCTATCTGCCTTCTTAATAACCTATGCCTATTAATTTAGATATAAATATGTAGTAAGCTCTTTCAGGGTAGGCTCTGTAACTGGAATATTTATATATTTATGGTATGGGAAATAGTAAGATGTAGAAGTCTTTTATAGCTACATAACTAATTTAAAGTAGTTTTATCAAATTTAAATTTGTAGTAGCACATTCTGATTACACGTGTTTCTAAACAGGGGAGGTTGAGACAATATTCTCAAGATCAAGCTCTTAACAGCAGCATTGTTTCCATTGTGTTGCTGTGGGTAACACCGTCTTCACCCCGTGTCTCAGGACAGTATGCCTCTCACCCGTGATTTCCAGGTATACACATCGCAGGTACATACGGTGACATTTGTCATTTCTCTAAACACTATGGACTTAAATTATGAAACAGCCAGGAGGAGTCATAAATGTGAAAATGGAATCATTCTTTTTGAAAACGTTTTGCAAAACTTCAGCAAATTACGTCAACATATAGTAAACTATAAGACAAAGGATATATCTATAAAATACTGAAATCTACAAATGCAAATGGGAAAAGAAAATACAGCAACTTACAGAAATCTTTTTATGATGTGTAAATTATCTACTAATCTTGCCTTTAAGGAGAATGTAAACAAATGCGTGCAAAAATTATTTCTTATGACATTTTAAAAATGAAAACATTAGCATAATGATGAATAAATCATACTGAGTCATAGAATGAAATTTTTGTTGGGAGCTTCCATATATAATCCTTTAAAAACAACTTTTTTTTACATGATGGGGATCTAGCTCAGTGAAAAGGTTCTTGCCTAGAGTGTATAAGGTTCTGAGTTCAATTCCCAGCACTACAAAAGTACTTTTAAAAAAATGTCCATAAGTTATTAATACATAATCAAAGGAGATAAGCATCATCTTTAAGAATGTGGAGTTTCACTGGGCTAACTTGATGAAAAATTATAACGAAAATAGCAACCATGTCAACTATACTTTAGAAAATCATATATTTTAAAGAAAGCAAATGTTTCTCTAAGATAAATCCTAATACCTTCAGTACAGTTTTGTAAACACAGCTGTTTTCTTCTTACTTAGAAAGGCACTGTTTCTCCTAGTTACTTTAATTGCATTTCCAAGTGAAAACATATTTGTTCTCATTATGTGTTATTTTAATTTCTGATAGGAAACAAGGAAGAGGCACTAGGAAATAACAACACCTTAACTCCAAGTATTTATATAGTAAAGTCTTGGAAAATTTTCTGATTTATAAGAAAAGTCAAATTAGCCTTTAACATATTGGAAAAGTTACCAGCGATTTTTACTTTGATAAACAAAGCTCAGTTAATCTACAGTCCTGATAAATATTACTTCTTTAAAACTGAGTTACTGAGACCTGATTGGCCCAAGGCTTTGCTTGTCTTGAGCTTATGTGAAAAGCGGAACTGTTGCTTATGATGCTAATAGATTATTAATGGGGAAACCACCCTACTCAGGGATCATCCTGATTCATAATTTTAGTCCAGGTATAATTACTAATAACAGCCCTGTTCTCTTGCAGAGGGCTTGTTTTGGTTCTATGCAGTCATCATATTTTTATAAGTTTTTACTCTCACTTATTTAGGTTTTTTTTTTTTTTTTTGAGACAGGGTCTCGCTTTGTAGTTCAGGCTGGCCCTGAGCTCACTATGTAGCCCAGGCAAGCCTCGAACTGAGCAGTCTTCCTGCCTCTGCCTCCCAAGTGCTGGGATGACAGGCGTGAGCCACCACGCCCAGCATTCACTTATTTAGTTTTGACTGGTATGCCAGGCACTGTCTCATTTTTCACTGTGTCATATAGCTTTCACAGTAACCCTAAGAGGTACAGGTATTATTTTGCACTTTACATTTTATAGATGCATAAAATGAAGTAGAGAATCTTAAAATTCTATACCTTGAAAAATTTCTAGAAAACTGCCTATACAATACCCTAAGTAATACTAAAAACACCATTTAAAAAGTTTTTAGGTATCTGCGCACCCTGAGCTTTAGGTATCATTTTACACTACCATAATAACACGTGAAAGTGGTGTTTCATTCAACTTAAATAGTTTCCCCTCTCTTAGATTTTAACTTTATTATTTCAGCTGAAAATCTCTGGCAGAGAAATAATTAGAAATTTTGCATTTCTTGACCATATTATCAGAGCAAAGTCTCTTCTGAAAGTCATGAATACTTCATTACATTTCAGGGGAAAAAGGAAAATGAAAAAAGAAGTAGAAAGCAATATCAATGAATAAAACCTAGCAGTTTCCTCGGAAGTACTCTAAGTGATTTAGGTCTCACTCGTCTTCACTAAAACTCAGCATTTCAGCAGGATCTTCTTACGGGATCTTCTCAAGTTTTTTCTAGTTTTTTTCCTCCCAGAGTTTTCACTAGAACTGCATGGCCATTAGCTGTCTTCTCACTTCTACTAACTCAAAGAGAACATCTCCCGAACACAACTTTAAGCCCCATATATTAATTGCTACTGTTAGTTTGCCCTTGAACTATGAGGCTGTTAACTAGAATAAAATGCCTACATGTTATCGGAAGCACTTTGTTATACAAAGTATTATTTGTGGGTCTGACCACCACAGAAAGCTGTGTATGTAGAACCGGGAGGAGGCCAAAGGGAAGGAAAAAGGACAGGAAAGCTAAGTCAGTTTTTACTGCCAGACACGGAAGACATAACTCTGACGATATGTTTTTTTCTTTTCAGTCTAGAAATTAAAACTCCTAATTTATTACTGAAAACAATACAGAAATACTTGGTAAAGACCGCTGGGTAAAGTGGCAGGCGCACTCCCCTAAACTGAGGAACTTTTATTCACATGGTACATGGAGTCCAGGGTTGGAATAACCACACGGTTCCCCATAACAGAGATTTCAACGAAAGTTTTTACAGGCACCAGTCGTGTTTTGAATTAAGGCCATAAAATAATGTTTTTAGTAAGCCCAGGGTGTATTCTTTATGTGCCAAGAACAAAACCCCCTTAAAGAAATATATTCATCTTACAGTTCGTTTATTCTAAAAGGAGTGGGGGAGGGGGGACAGGTGGAAAGGGGAAGGAGGATTAAAAATGATTACGATGTGACATGTATATGAACCAATTCGCCAGGATGACTGTAATTATTACGTACTGCAAATATATACTAAGTGAAAAGCTTTCTTTAGAAATAAACTAACAAACCAAAACAAAAAGGAGTAGAGGATGACAGGAAGGGAAGAATTGCTCTTGATGACGAGAAGAGAAAGACTAAAACATTTTAAAAACTACATGTTAAGCTACAAGTAAAGTTGCTTTTAAAAAAAAAAATCAACTTCTGAAAAAACCAGCACGAACACATATACTTCTGCACGATCAATCAAGTGAACCCCGGCTGTGCTGTTCACTTGATGAAGTTGATCTTACAAATTCAATCCTACTGAAGAAGCTGTTCTCTCATTCAAGGCTTACTGCGTGTCCACTGCTGTGGGTGAGGCTTTGTTCTAGATCGCGGGGGCGCAGCGGTGACCCCGCCAAGTACTACCCTCCAGAGCCCTCACCCAGACAGTAAACAGCTAAATGCGGAACAGCAGACAGTGTTTTCAAGCAGTGCTCCGGGAAACAGAAAGCAGTCGAAGGGGATGAGGAATGCGGGAGAGGGAGCTGAGATACACTTGTCGGCAGTTCCCTGAAGAGGAGGTATTGAAAGGGATGAATCATGTTAAAATCAGTGATAACAGTTCCAGGTAGGCAGACCTGCGAACGTGCAAGTCCCGGAGCAGGACTGAGCTTGCAGTGGAGCGGAGCAGAAGGCAGAAGCAAGCGGGAGACACGAACGTGCCGGGGCGAGGGGAAGCGGGCGGGTGGGGTTGGGCTACGGTCTGAAGGCTGAGCTAGCGCGGCGCCCCGAGTCAGGACTGGACGTGGGTGTGATGGCAACAAAGCACGACGAAGGAGGACTCCCGTGCTCCCATCTGAGCAAGCAGGTGAAAGCGAGAGATATTTACTACTGTGGGGACCGACTTGGACAGAAACAGGCCTTTGAAGGGAGACCGGGGAGGAAGAAATTAAGAATTCCACATTAAGTTGTCAAATTTGAGATGTCTTTAAGTCCAAGTGCAGGGGACAGCTGGGCTGTACTTGCAACTCAGGGGGAGAGTCAGAGCTGTCATATAAATACGAATGTTATAAAAATAGAGAGGGGCCGGAGGGTTAGCTCAGTGGTTCCGGCGCCTGCCTCACAAGCACAATGGTCCTGAGTTCGATCCCCGGTAACCACAAATAATGCTGGGCGTGGAGACTCACGCCCACCAACAATCAACACCGCATACCACAATGCCGGACGTGGTGGCTCACGCCTGTCATCCCAGCACTCGGGAGGCAGAGGCAGGAGGATTGCTGAGTTCGCGGCGGCTTGCCTGGGCACCATAGTGAGCTCAGGGCCAGCCTGAACTACAAAG